>JAPYZM010002436.1:0-13864 GCA_030522845.1 Psyttalia concolor
TTTCCAAGAATTTCCGCTGAAATACCGTGTTGGCTATACAAAATAACGTCGAATGGTGCAATCCTATTGGCCAAGATTTGGATGGGAAAAATAATCTACAGAATTTCCTCCGATTTTCTGAGTTCATCAAGCTTATCAATTTAACGGTAGCTGAAAAAATTCTAGAAAACATTTCAATGAATAATTTGTACTCAATTTTGATTCAATTACAGTATCTCAATACCAAAGATTGAAACCTCAAAAAACCTTCAGAAGAAATCCACCAAAATTATTTATTCAATACATTCATTAAATTTCGTTCGCTCAAATTTGTCGAGTCCGTCAAGAACGTCCGTCTAAAAACTGAAATGATGAGTTGACAAAATTCTAGAAAACCTTCCACTGGAATAATTTTTATGATTTTTTTTCAATTACAACGTTTCAATACCAAAGACTGAAAACTGACCAAAATTATGTAAAAATTCGGTGGATTTTCTTGAAAAATGTTGCGGTGTTCTCTGTAATTCCCTCAACTCCTGTTGTTCCATCGATCGCTGTAACCCCAAAAAAACCGCGGATTTACATTAGCATTCGCCGGCTGATTACAGAGCAAAGGCTTGAATACGGGGGATGGCGGAGGTGCTAGTGGGGTCGGTGGCAGCAAGCTGGGTAGCAACGAGGGCAAAGCAATATTTCGTCCAGAGGCAGGTGAGGATGAGCGTGAAAACTGGGACAGCAAGTTAACATTCCTATTGGCCACTGTTGGTTATGCCGTGGGCCTCGGCAATGTCTGGAGATTTCCCTATTTGGCGCAGAAGAATGGGGGTGGTATGTCCATTAAAAATGAGGATAAGAGGGGAGTTCGAGGTCTATTGGAGATTTTTCATCCCTCCGATTATTTCAGGAGCTTTTCTGATTCCGTACTTCGTCATGCTCGCCATCGAGGGCATTCCAATTTTTTACTTGGAGCTCGCCATTGGCCAGCGACTCAGGAAGGGTGCCATTGGTGTTTGGAATCAGGTGTCACCGTTTCTGGGGGGCATTGGCATCAGCAGTGCTGTTGTATCATTCAATGTTGCACTTTATTACAATACTATTATTGCCTGGTGCCTCTTCTACTTCGTTCAAGTAATTATAATTTCACCCCAGAGGGAACTCCACTGGATTTCCATTGAATTTTCCATCCTTCTGAACGTTTTTATTAGAATGTCAGATCAAAAAAATCAATTAAATCGCATATTTCCCGGGAATATATTTTATTGACATATTTTCTATAAAACTGCTTTTTTTTATCGAGAAAATTAAATAAAATACTTGGATAACGTTGCACAGAAAAATAGAATTCTATGGATTCATCGGGAGAATGTTCATTTCAGACAGACTAAACTTATTGTGATGTAATGCATTTGACTATTTCTCTAGAGCTTCCAGTCCGAATTACCATGGGCCACGTGTCCCAATAAGTACTTCCAGAATGGGTCGTATTCCCCTGAACCAGAGTGCCAGGTAAGTAATGAAAAAAAAATGATCACTCGGGGGTAATTTTAATGACTACAAAAAGAGTAAAAGTTTGATTTTCTTGAATTGTCGTGCAGCAAAGCAGCCCAACGCAATATTTCTGGTATCGGACGACCTTGATGATCTCCAAGGACATCAACACTCCCGAGGTCTTCAATTGGAAGATCGCAATAGCCCTAATTATCGCCTGGATCCTAGTCTATATGTGTATGATTAAGGGAATCGCCTCGTCGGGAAAAGTCGTCTATGTTACAGCCACTTTTCCTTACATCGTTCTCATCATCTTCTTCTTTCGAGGAGTCACCCTGAAGGGCATGTCCGACGGCTTGAGGCATCTATTTACGCCGAAGGTGAATACAATGGAAATGCAAAGTAGCGCATGCTGGAGACTCTAACTCCTCCTCTTGCCTCTCTCAACTGTAATTCATCTACACTGAGAAAAAATATTATTTTGCCAATTAAATAAAATTAAAAATGTTAAACTAGTTTGACTACAGAAATTCCGGGCATTTTGTTGTCTAAAAGAAAAATATTTTGCAAAACTATATTTTTTTTCCTCAATATTTCTCCTCGTATTTTACTTTTTTGTTCCATTTTTTGCATCTGCTATTCTTCCCTGTGAGTTCATTCTTCTGACATTAAATATTGCCTTTTGTTGTTGGAGACACTTCTCTCTGTAGTGTGCTCTGATCTCTCGGTGGAGATTCTCTTTGAAGGTTTTGTACAAATTTAATCTGCTTTGAGGGCCTCGAGATTTTTACTGCCGCTGGAAAGCGGTTCATGTAGTCTAGTTTTGATAAACTAAAAAAATTTCTGTCAAAGTAAATTTCTTGAAAAATTGAAATTAATTATCCAACAAATAGTGATTAACCATCGAATTAATTAAATGAGAGAAATTTCTTCATTTCAACTTTGCATGAAAATTCAAATCAATCGAATTATTATTAAGATATCTTTCTAGCTCTTTGTACAGATTTTTTTTCCGTATTTGTTCACAAATTTTCCTACTGTTTCTCCAATAATTATATTAACATGAAATCAATTTTTTTTCCATTCAGGTTTTATCCTCACCAGTTAAAATGATTCAATGAACAGTTTGTCTCTTCTTCTCTGTATATTACCACAAAACCTACGCCCGTAAAATCTATAAAGAATCTTATACCCAAAAATTTTGGTTGTTCTAAAAAAAAATCCATTTAAATGAAAATGAGAATAACTACTATTGTTTCTACTGTCATCTCTCCAGGAAACAAAAATCCTAAAATGTAGGTAAATATTGATCAGAAATTTGAATTACTTAGAAAATGAATGGAGTCTGCACATCCTCTTCATTGAATTAATTTTTGGTGGTCACGAGGGGAAATTATTTAATGCAACAGTTGTTTTTCCTTCTCTGCACTTTAGTGGTACACACTGACTGATCCAGTAGTATGGCTCGAAGCTGGCACCCAGATATTTTTCTCCCTCGGTTTAGCATTTGGAGGATTAATAGCATTTTCATCCTACAACCCAGTTAATAATAATTGTTATCGTGATGCGATTATGGTCAGCCTCACAAACTGCTTCACATCGATGTTCGCTGGCATCGTAGTATTCTCCATTATTGGTTTCAAAGCTACAATGGTATATGAGCAGTGTCTGCACGATCGCAATCAGACGGTACTCAGTATATACGGACACAGTGACAAAATACCCAGTGTCTTGCCCCCAGGGGGTACACTATTGAACGTAACAAATGGTAATGGTACCCTTGACAATATCATTATGCCAGAATTACCAGTGTGCGATCTTGAGAAGGAGCTCGATAATGTAAGTAGCGACGATTAGTTCATTGAATTAAATCTACTAACTGGAATGGGGATGATATTAATTCATTGGCTCGTCTATTGCAGTCTGCCTCCGGCACAGGACTCGCTTTCATCATATTCACTGAGGCCATTAACCAATTTCCCGGTGCTCAGTTCTGGTCTGTTTTATTCTTCCTCATGCTGTTTACACTGGGCATTGATTCACAATTTGGTACTCTCGAGGGCGTTGTCACCAGCATTGTCGATATGAAACTTCTGCCGAACTTGAGGAAGGAGATTCTCACAGGTGACGTTCTCTGGGTCAGATTTACTTGCACGATTATCGTTTCAGCAATTTGGAAAGAGTAATTAACAATATAGTTCATTTATTTATGAACATTTTTATGATTATTTTGATAATTTTTATAACTAGTATTATTTTGTTTTTTAATACTATTATTATTTAGATCATTCGATCTCAGAATCATCAGATCAGACGGTTGTCTTAGATTCATGAAAAATTGACGGGAGAAATTGATGTTTTCATTGATTAAATTCCCATTTTTTGGTGCATGACCATGTCCAACAAATTCCGACGTTGTAAACAAAAAATTAAATTTATGAATATCTCACTGACTACTCATGCCAGATTTTTCAAAGTATTTTTCTACGTTTTCTTGGATAAAAAAAGATTGGAATAGATCGCCAAAGTTAGTCGTCCCGGTTATCGTAATCATTCCCATTGATATTTTTTTAGAAAACTTCAGGGGTCATATAAAAAAATAATGAATTAGAAAAAAATCAATTTCGGTGTTCAATTTTGTGTTTGCTCACTTTTGAAATTTATAACTACTTCAATTGTCCAGAGTTAATGCATTTTACTGAGGAAAATGTCAAATGTTTTGTTCTATTTCAAAAAAGTCAAAGTTACGTAAAAATGAAAAATTGGGAGAAATATTCAAGGCAAAATCTGTTGACTCATTACAGGTGGAATTTGCCTAATTTGCTGTGTAATTTCCATGGCATTCGCTCATGGTGCGGGAAGCTACGTATTCGTTCTTTTTGATAATTTCAGTGGAAACTTTCCCCTGCTAATTATTGCCTTCTTCGAGTGCATCGGAGTATCCTACGTCTATGGGCTCAAACGGTACCTAATTCAATTAATCAATTATAATTGAGGAATAGCACGTGATCCTCCATTTTGATGCAGGTTCGCCGATGACATTGAACTGATGACGGGCAATCGGCCCGGACTCTACTGGCTCATCTGCTGGAAGTACCTCAGTCCATTAGCCATGTTAACTATTCTCGTAGCGTCTTTCGTTGAAATTGTGACTAAGGGTACGGGATACGACGCCTGGTTGCCCAGCAAAGGTGTCACTGAGAGACATGAGTGGCCCCCTTGGGGCATGATCCTCATCGCTATCTTAATTTGTGCTTCAGTTCTCTGGATTCCTGCTGTGGCGATTTTCAGGTAATTTTTCTCAACTTCTTTTTTCTTCCAAATGTCATTGGAAATCCCAGTGAATTAAACAAAGTATTTGGAGGGGAATTCGTGAAGAAAGTGGAAAGAATTCTAGATATTAACGAGAGATTGTTATTGAATTTTTGTTTAAAACATCCGTCACTTGAATTTTATTCAACAGAAATGTTGAGTGGACAATTTTTCAATAGGAAAACTGAGTGAAATTCGATTGTTACGCAGTTATTTTACTCAAATATTTTTTTCAACCTCAGAATTCCAAATTATTTTTTCCTTTAAATCTGTAGATTTGCCTGTAAAATTTATTTTTGTATTTATGTGTGAAATTGAAGGAAAAATGAATTTTGGTTGATGCATTATTTCAGATTCTTCGGAATTCTCATTATCGATGATAACGAGAAAGCCTGGTTCCCAGCTCAAGACCTCAAGGAATTTCACGGAATAGTTCCCCACGAGGTGACAGCAGCTGAGACCCTCCTCTTCTGCATCAGGAGTGATGGCTCTGAAGGCTTGTGCTGTCCCACAGGTGGTCCCAACGACGACGACGACGAGGATCTCACCTAGAACTTCCTCCGACAGTCGAGGCTCCTCAGGCCAGACTAAATTCGCAGTAAAATTTCACGTGAAACAAGAATTCAGTAGTGAAGAGCTGAAATGATTCAATTCGTCTTGGATCTTCGTTGACTTTTTGAAGAATATTCTCTTTTTTTTTAACTTTGAAACTCGAAACCTACAGGTTCATGCAATCAAGAGAATATCCTCGAAAATCAAGGAGATAGCGAAATTTCTGAAAAAAACGATTCCCTCATTTTCCCTACTTCTCAATTCGTTCTACAAAAAAGATTTTGTCAAAAATTTCGCTGTTTGCCTTAAAGACCAAGATATTAAATGACAGCTGACTCACTGAAATCGATTTAAATCATTTTTTCGCTGCGCTACTGAATTTCGAATGGCTCTCGACTGCAACTGTCTGCTCTTACAATTTGTTTTTTCTTTTCAATTACGTTGGATTTATTATTTTCGTCGTTCATAGGAGAGGATTCACACCATCGTAGGGTCAACTGTGTCAATTACGCTGTGAAAATAACTCGTTAGCGATGCCTGCCTACTCCCTACCATGAATAAGAAAAATCCTAATGAATGATTTACATAAAAACATTCCTCTTATTGAATAGTGGATTATCAAGACGAGAGTTTCTACAAAAAAAAAAAATTGAACACTTTCTTGTGCAATCACTCGTCATCGAGATAATTCCACAATTACCTGATTTATCATATCACGTGCAACTAATTTTACAGGGAAATCTGGATAATTTTTTAAGAATTCTATTGACAAAATCCATAACTTTTTTTTTTCATGTAGTGTTCAATGAAAAATTTTCTATTGAAAAAATCAACAGACTTCTATTTTTCTAAACAACCTCCTCTATTGTGTTGTTTTCTATATAAATATCTTGGGTAAGATTTTTCCAGCCTTTTTGCTTTATTTACTCAGCTAGAAAGAGAAGCAAAACAGACTGGGAAAATACTTGGACAATTCATGTCGAGAGTTCCCGCAGAAAATGATCCAATAGAAAAATTTGTATTGAAAAATGGAATTCTCTATTTGAAAAAATCCAATAGAAATTTTTATTAAATTCACTAGATTTTTCTATTCAATTTTTTCGTACGTGTTTTAATCACTTGATAACAGACTTCTCCATCCAGAAATACGTTAAAAAAAAACTGAATGGCAGATTGAGAACCGAATGATGTCGTTGTATACCGAGATTCTTCGCGGTATATCGTAATAATGAATTTAACTTTGCGTGATAAATAAATAACCACCGGAGTTGAAGTATTAATCTTAGAATAGGGGCCGTCCATTGGGCTTAATAATCATTCACTTCATATCTTCATTATCCTCGAGAATACAACATTTCAACGAGTCCCCTAATTTTTGAGAGATTTTAAACTTCAATTAATTTGTGGAGAAAAAAAATAAATTCGCGATAACCCAAGACAATAAGACAAATTAATGAAAAATAACGACAATAATTGTTGATTTATTATTAATTGCACTGCACTCTGAGCACCTTGAAATAACGAGGCCTATTTAACGAAACGAAATGATAATAATTACGCGTGATTAAGGTTTAACGTAAAGTGCATTCTCGAAAATTATTTCGTCATCGGATTTAGGAAATTTTTGAGATTATTTAATTATTGTTATACACTACATACAGTCGCTCAGTTATTGATCTCCCCTCACAAGCGCATCTAGAGCTACATATATCTGATTGTTACACAATACATATCCTCTGACCGTTACATATTTATAATTATACAAGTACCCAGAGGCGATTAACCGTGGACGAGGAAATTTCAGAGAAAAACGCGACCACTTGATAAAAAATTCTGTTCAATTTTCATCGAACTCTGTTGAATTCTATCTAGTGATGCGAACAAAATTGGTGACTGTCAGATAACGGTTATATGACCGTCAGTAACGCGTCTCATTACCGATCCACGACTGACCATGTATTGTTACATGACAAAAATATGATCGACTTATTTTATGACGATCACATCGCATCTGAGTAGGGGCACCACTCCAGATATCCTAATTTAAAAAAAAGAAAAAAAGTCATTTATTCAAAATAAAATGTTATGAAAAAATCACTTATTCTATTGAATCAATTTGTCACTGACGAAATGCACTGATGGATAGTCGCATGACAAAATTTTGGGGCACAGACAAAAATGGCTGTTCTATATAGACAATTTGACAGTGACGAAATGATAGCTAGCCGAATTATTGACAGGAAATAGTATGACCGTTGGTGACCGTCACATGACAGTCGTATCTTCATGACCCGACAGTTTTTCACTCTTGACGTCACCTCACATCTTTAATTTTATTGACTAACTATAACTTCTGAAGGAATTTGTTCGCTCAAGTTTTCTAATTTTGTTTTAAATCTTTTTTTAATGAATAATTAAAAGACTCGCGTGGATAAAATGAGAAATTGAGCGTCGGATAATTACGGAAGAAAATGTCCCAATTGAATTCGTCTTTTTTACTTCTTTTTTGTTTTCTGAGCAATTTATTGAAATTAATAGAATTTTCTATCAACTTCGACAGATTTTTCTGGGGAATTTCCTCGCCCATGGAGAAATCCAACTGAAAATCGAGTTACGATAATTAAAGAGACTGGTGTGTACAAACAAATATGAAAGAATTCATTCGAGACAGTTGAAATTTGATTACCAAATGAGAAACCCGTTTAATTCAGAATTAACAAAAATATCAAAAGGTAACAACAAAAATATATCAAAACCGCAATTGCTGGAGTAATGAATAACCGACAAGAGACTACTGTTAACCTACTGTTAACCAAATGAGATAATTGTGTTGCTTGAAGACGTTCATAGAGTTCTCCTTAGACTTCTGGTAATTTTTCGTAGAAAGTAATAATGTAAGATTGTAAATAGAGTTTAAGATTTCATGCGCACAGTGAGATTAATTCAGTGTATTCGATTTGCAGTATCAATAATTCTCATAGGCACGTAAAACGAGAGAAAACATAAGGATAACAGGCCTTCGAAGTTGTTCATAAACTTTTCCCGGAGTGAATTAGTTCGGTATATCGATATTACAATTTGTCAATAATTTTTTTTTCGATGGAAGGAGAATTTGTACAGCTTGACCAAATTTTGGATCTGTCAATTCTCAAGATTTTAAAAAGAAATGATGAGTTTACAAGCCAATTTATGAATTTAATATAAATAATTTATATATTTCTTTAATGAATTTTTCAGGAAATTCTCTGTCTACTGACACATCTCAATTTTCAGATTTTTAAAAATTCTATTTCAATTCAATAGACGTGTGTATTGAATTTTTTGAAATCATTTTTTTTGTTGATAAAGGCCTGTCTCTGCAATTTCATGTTTCGTAATAAGTAGATCCTCAAGAATTATAAATATATTTTTGAAAGACACTCGAGAAAATTAGAAACTTTCTCAAAGAGCATTTTTGAGAAATATTGAGAAATAAGCGAGTAATAAGTAACATAAAAAATTGGATAATTCTCATGGTAAATGGCGTCTAACCGATGTCAAAATGGCGGACGGAAGGTTGAAACGCGAAATCTTCTGTACATAGGGTATTAATTTGAAAATGGCTCTTTGTAAAAAATTTCTGCCTTTTTTAAGCTGCCTCTGATGTCGGGATAAGGAGCACTCGCGACAAAAAACTTGAGAAAAAATTGCAAGGCTAATCATCTGTCACTTCACGCGGTCTGTATTCTCAATTGTTCCACCCAGTTATTTAACATTTTTTATTTTACCCTCTACTCACTTATTCCTTAGAAACGCTCTTTGGTAATGTTCCTCATGTTCTCTAGTTTTTTTGAAATATATATTTATAATTCTTGGTGACCTATTAATTATAAAAAATGAGTTTCCAAAGACACGCCTTTATAGATAAAACATTGAAACCAAAAACATTCTAGATAACGTTCGCCTGGGGGTCACCCAGGCCTTAATGACTTTAAAAACGTTGAAAATCATTCTCTGGAGAACGTGTCAAGAAATTCTGAGAACAACGACAGACTCGGAATAAAATTTTTTCGATAAAAATCTTTTTGAGGCAGACAGACCCAAAATTCCGTGGAACTGTTTAATCATTCATATCTTAGTTATACATATCCTGAGTAATATTTCAATCAAGAAGGACAATAATTTCGACAATTAGTCGTGATGTCTCTAGAGAATATCATAATTGAGAGAATAATATACTGTTGCTTATGAAGAATTCTAATTTCTGTTACTGATGACAGATTTAATGACTAGCTTACTGATGAATTACGGATTATTTATTGACTACAGGACGCATATTTATACTTACATTATAGAAATTCATCTGAAGCGATAATACATTATGGAATAAACCTATTATACAATTAACATTATGTATACGCAAAGCTGTACATATATATTGTTGTCAGTTGAATGTTGAAATAAATACTGTGAGTGAATAGGTGGAGGTTTTTTTAGTTTGAGGTACCGTATTTCCGTTATGCTCCAGCTAGTGAGCGATCGGAGCATGACGAGTGGACGAGAATGATGTGGAGATTCATTTGATCGGATGAAATAATTTTTCTTGCATTCCTTTGTACGACAAAAAAATCCGATTTCCATGAATAATTGATCATTAAAATGCTCTTTTTCCCTCTTCATTCATTAATTAAATTGAAATAATACTGATACTTTTATTTCTTTTTTTTTTTCATTACCAAAATATCTGCTGAATTCGTCGATATCTTCAAATAATATTTGGTGAAGCTGATTCTGCACTTTTAACTCTTCTCCTCTCTTCTCGAAACCCTCGGACTAATTGCCAACTGGGGCTATTCACGTATGGCAAAAACGAGTTTCGGTAGGTGCAGCAAGAATCTACCAAAGAAGGCGAGAGAAACCATGACGACATCCACGACGGAGAGTAGGCCGAGGGATCATTCGCCCACAGCGAGAGGAAACAACGTCTGAATGACATCTAATGGCGGATGTGTACTGGAGACAATAAACACTCTGGTCCCAACTGCTGGTTCATAATGAGACGTTCACAAGTCTCAGTTAATCCCATCGACATTAATTCCGCCATTTGTCGAGTAATCAATTTTTGTTGTCATGACTGTAAAAGGTTCTCACGATTCTTCAACAACAATCCAATGAGTTTATCAAAAATACTATAAAAAAATAAATAATGATTATATGGAAGATATTCAATCGAAGAGATTGAGCGAATAGTGCAGCAAAAAAAATCTGCTACTTGGGCAGTTGTTCCAAACTCAAGTCGAGAGGAAATCCCTCGGCTAATTAGACCACACAAATAGAGCGATTGTCGTCGCGTGGGTATCTCCAAGAAAAATCGAAGAAATCCTTCATCGGCATGACCTCATCGCCGTAAATGGTATTCATTCGGTGTGCGCGAGTGACGTCACATCCCGATAAATAACATTCAATTGAAGTATCGTTTCACGAACTAAAGAAGCAATGCAGTGGAGCCCACCTCGTCCACTTCTTGAGGCCCACAGAGTCGACCTGAATTCGAATGAGGAGAAATCCCTTCGAGGAAAGTAGCTCAATTCTCTCACCTGAAGTTGCAGTTCTCGAAAAAAAATGATTCTCGGGGGATTGAAGCGGCAGATGTTTTTCTTCTCTATGGGGATTTTGTTTGGCAGAGTCCCCTCGGTTGTTGGCCTCACGTCTTCCTCGAACTGCGCGGTTTTCTAACGGTTAAATTGTTATCCAGGGGCGTCGTGAAAATTTCAGTACCCGAAAAACCGAGGACCAGACGATTTTTCCAATTCTCCTATGACTTGTCGCCCGAGGACAGGGAATTTTGAGGACACCAGCGAATAGGTCATTGTACGGATGCATCTTACACGCCCTGAGGCTATTTATATCTGTCTCGACGCGCCGGAAATACGAAGGGAGTGTTTATTTCATTTTTCTCGAGGAATTCCGACAATCGCTGACTTCTAAATTTATGAAAGCTAAAGGTATGCACATGAAAATTGAAGGAAAAACCAATGAAACTTTTGCGTTAATCCTCTCCGACATGTTTTTTTGTCATCTTCGAGAACAATTTTTTTTTCTTCTCAGTTTCCCGTCACTCGGGGGACGAATGAAATTCTTCTCGTCCCAAGAGAAAATTCCAGTTGGATTTTGAGACCTTAAGACATTTTTATTGGTAGAATTCGTTTGCCCTGGTGCTACGCTGACGAGGATCACTCGGAGATAGCCAGACGGTGGGAAGGGGAGCCGAGGCTATATAAGAGCGACTGCCTCTCTGGGCGTATTACAACGCTGAGATCGTTTGTAGGAGCTCCATCGCCAGCTTCGATTAAACGAGATCAAGTTTTACTCATTTCTCTTTGAGAATTACAGTTCAGTTGTGTGTATCAGCCGAAATCAGTCAAAATGGTATGTATTTTTGTTTTGTTTTGCTCCATTCGAACGGTTAGTTTCTCAATTTGAGTTTTGATTTTCTTGCCACGTGGCGACGCTGGTCCCGGAGTTTTGGAGGGAAATTCATCAATTTTTTTTATTAAGTTTTATTGCCCTCAAAAATACAAAACTGCAAATTTTATGATAAAAATGCGACTAATTCAATTATTAAAGGTCACAAAATGCTTGTCATAACTGAAAAAGATGGTTTTGCCGTTGGAAAAATTTAAACATCCTCCGGGGGGCTTAATCGGCAATTAAAACTGCTGATCACGGCCATTTACGGCGTTTTTATTTCAAGGCTAATGAGTTGCACGTACCACCAACGTGCAAATTCTCGGCTGGTTTATTGCACAAATGCCGGTTATGCCCCCTCTTTATAATTTTTCGTTGAGCGTCGGTGCTTTCACGAACGTTACGCGCTAAGTAAAAATAGCTGGCGTCCCAGGGCCGTTGCGCTGCCCACTCAGGCCCCGTGGGACCCATTCCTTTCAGGGAATTTTTTTAATTTGTGCCTTTTCTTTTACAGAATCCTACGTTTGTCTCTGTTCCCTCTGTGAATTAAGAATGATTAAATTTTATTTCTTCAAATTTAGTCAAATTCGCTGTTTTTTAAAATAAATTTATAATAAATTTTTTTGTATTTGTACAATTAAAATTTCTGCAATGAAAAAAAAAACATTTTCAGTGCTTTGTTAAAATGGAAGTTTAGTCAAATTCGCTCGTTTGTTAATAATTTTTGTTTTCATACGCGTAATTTGTAAGCCCCCCCCCCCCCCGCAAAGAAAATTAGGAAATTGAAGAAAAAAATATCGTATAAATAGTGAAAAATAATATCTGTTAGTAGAGTTGAGGGCCGATTCAAGTGCTGAAATTAATTTTTTACTATTATTTTTCCAGCGTGAATGCATCTCAGTCCACGTTGGCCAGGCCGGAGTCCAGATTGGAAACGCCTGCTGGGAGTTGTACTGCCTGGAGCATGGTATCCAGCCCGATGGGCAAATGCCCTCTGACAAGATGCTGGGAGGTGGAGACGACAGTTTCAACACCTTCTTCAGCGAGACTGGAGCTGGAAAGCACGTACCACGCGCTGTGTTTGTAGACTTGGAACCAACGGTTGTTGGTCAGTACAGTTATCTCCCCTATTACAATGACTTTTTGATGAGATGATTAGTGGCATTACCGTGAGTTAACACTTTTGATTCGGTTTACAGACGAGGTTCGTACTGGAACGTATCGCCAGCTCTTCCACCCTGAGCAGTTGATAACCGGTAAAGAGGATGCTGCGAATAACTACGCCCGCGGTCACTATACCATTGGAAAGGAGATCGTAGACTTGGTTTTGGACAGAATCAGGAAACTCGCTGACCAGTGCACTGGACTCCAGGGATTCCTGATTTTCCACTCGTTTGGCGGTGGCACCGGATCGGGATTCACTTCGCTTCTCATGGAGCGTCTATCAGTGGACTACGGAAAGAAATCGAAACTGGAATTCGCGATCTACCCGGCTCCCCAGGTCTCCACTGCTGTCGTTGAGCCCTACAACTCCATTCTGACCACTCACACCACCCTCGAACACTCCGACTGCGCCTTCATGGTTGACAACGAGGCCATCTACGACATCTGCCGCAGGAACCTCGACATCGAACGTCCGACCTACACCAACTTGAACAGACTAATTGGACAGATTGTATCATCAATCACGGCCTCTCTCCGTTTCGACGGAGCTCTCAACGTAGATCTCACCGAGTTCCAGACCAACTTGGTGCCCTACCCGAGGATTCACTTCCCCCTGGTCACCTATGCACCAGTCATCTCAGCTGAGAAGGCTTACCACGAGCAGCTTTCCGTCGCTGAGATCACCAACGCCTGCTTCGAGCCGGCCAACCAGATGGTCAAGTGCGATCCCCGTCATGGAAAGTACATGGCCTGCTGCATGCTCTACCGAGGCGATGTCGTCCCCAAGGACGTCAACGCAGCAATCGCTACCATCAAGACCAAACGCACCATCCAGTTCGTCGACTGGTGTCCAACTGGCTTCAAGGTCGGCATCAACTACCAGCCACCGACTGTCGTTCCTGGCGGTGATCTCGCCAAGGTA
>JAPYZM010002437.1:0-15031 GCA_030522845.1 Psyttalia concolor
TTCCTAAGCCGATAAAGAAATTTTACTAGGCGGCATAGTAATTTTTCTTAGGCCTGCAGTTTGTGCCGAGATTGTAGTGCAGCACAGTAATTTTTCTCGCAATCCCACTATAAAAATTCATTGATTTTTCTCTCCGTGTATAGGTGTATGTAACAACCGTTTTTCTCGATTGTACGCTAGGTGATTAATGGAACTTAATAATTCGTTTCTCTCAAATGTAGGTATTTTTGAGTTTTAGTCACTGCCACCAACCGAATTTCAATTCATCCGCAAATTTTTCAAATTTCCATTTTTTTCGAAAATTTGTTTGTTTACGATGACTATTCGCGACTATGACTATATTCGCAGTTTAAGTTAATAACCATAATCGTAAGCTCAATTTTTTCTAAAGTACTGCAAAAAAGAAAAACTCAATATCAGGCAGCTGTAACTATTTATGTATATTTGGTTTTGTAAGAACTTAATCGTGAATTTAAATGATTATTCTAACGCTATTAAGTTAGAGTTGGAGTATAAATACAATAACCAACTCGACAAATTTAATTTCTATAATAATATTCGGAAATTGCAAAATTTTCGTCAATTTTGCCTCAAATTTCAATATTGTGGATTCCATTCAATATATTGGTTTAAATTCATCTAGTTATGTATGAACAAATATTATTCAATGGAATATAATGAAAATTTCGAAGAAAACTTAGAATGTTATGTTTCCGTGGATTTTTTTTCAAATCAAGGCTGAAGTTCGCAGACGGTCTGATAGGTGGACAACTTTTTTATCGCTATATCTATCATTTAAAAGGTTAGGATCCACTGTACAGTCATAAAAAATCGATTACATTAAGGGGTTATTGATATTTTTGGTAGTCACGTGTGTAGTAACTGAAAATTAATTTATGCCACTCCTGCCTGAAACGAGCTGATTACGCACTCGGCGCTTCGCGCTTTGTGCCTAATTCAGCCGGTTCCAGGCATCGTGGCATAAAATTATGTTCAGGACTTGTTGGGAAATGTCGTCCTCAACGTGTGTGGTTACATCACTCGCCTACAGCTCATGCTGTAAACCCCACACACGTTGAGCGAAATTGCCCCACACGTGCTGAAATTAGTATATTTCGTAACAAGTGAAAAAAAATGGTTTTTGGCGAGTGGGAGATTTATAGCACGAGCCGAAGGCGAGTGATATAATCCCACGAGTCAAAATACGAACAATATTTTTCATCTCAATGTGTCGAAAAAGCACTTTTTAGTCACTCGACGCAAAGCGGAGAGTTCTGGAAAAGGATAACTCAAATGAGAAAGAGAAATTAGTATGTTCCTAACTTCCTCACCCGAAACTGATTCATCATGGGATCGTTTCAGCGATTCTTATAATAAAAGTAGAGGAATATTGATCAGCTTATTTATCTTGATTGATGAATATCAATAATAAAAATCATAATGAAGATCTATTTAC
Source organism: Psyttalia concolor (assembly GCA_030522845.1). Lineage (NCBI taxonomy): Eukaryota > Metazoa > Arthropoda > Insecta > Hymenoptera > Braconidae > Psyttalia > Psyttalia concolor. Next base: position 1,457 of record JAPYZM010002437.1, read on the forward strand.
CTCTCGACATCTTGAACAGTTAAAACAAACACCCACCGAAAACTATCACTCACGATGATTCATTTCAGGTATGTAAAGCTAGCGGGAAAAATCAGCGGAATCGGAAAATTCTTGTCGCATAATTTTGGGCTAATTATGGGTTAATTTTGGGCGGGATTGAAAATTTTCGGCTATTATATATTTTTTCAAATTCATGTTCCCGCTATCATTCGCGAAAGCAAGCCGTAAATATACCGAAAAATCAGCAGAATCGGAAAATTCTTTTGGCATAATTTTGGGCAAATTATGGCCTAATTTTGGACGAGATTAATTTTATATGGCGCATATTTGTTGTTCCAAAAAGTTTGAGATTTTAAAAAATTTATCACAGTAGTAAATTAGCTTGTAATTCACAAGATAGTTTGCCGTGGTTTTTAAAACTCATGTTTGAAAACCCAGTTGATTCAGGTGGCGCCCAAACTCTGAGCAACGATCTTTCGCTCAAAATATTGGAGCAGAAAATTTTTTATTAAATTCCAGCAATTTCTCAGATACGACCGGACCGATTGAGCCAAAGTTCAATCCCAAACATTCCAGTATGGTTCAGTCAGCATAACTCTTAACATCAAACAAAGGAGTGGGGGTAACGCGATCATACGCAAAATGGAGGTGGTAGGGGTAGCATTTCATGTTAAAACTTATGCTAACTTCAGTATACCAGGAGGAAACTGCGTGCCAAAGTTGAAGTTAATGTAATCATTTTTCGAAATGCTAGAGTGAGAACAATTATTTGTTCGAAAAAAGCGAAAAATTGAAATATCTCGAAAACATTGTACCGACGAGTATACATGTTTTACCTGATATGGATAGAGCTTGTCATGACGAACATTTTGAAAAAAAAAAAAAAATTAAAATGGGTTGGACAGTTTTTGAGGACTTTGCCAGGAAAGTTTCAGAAACAACTGACGATTTCTCAGGAACGGCTGGACCGATTGAGCTGAACGCCCAGACTTATTCCTCACTAATACCTACAATATCCTAAAATTTCAGCCCTTTCGACATAATTTTACTCAATTATTCTTCCAATTTTCTAAATGTTTACCACCGAGTTGACGAAATTGACCATGCGCACATACACACAAGGTGCTGAAATTCCGTATTTTTGCGTTTCAGACCATTCTACATTATTTTCACGCAAAATTAGAATATCACAAAATCCAACGATTTCAAAGTTTCCTGTTCGGAAGCAAAAATAATAAAAATAACATTGTATCTATTGAAAAAATGTTTTATCATAGATATATACGAAAAAAGTATGCAAAACGACCACTCGGAAGCATAATGCTAATTTATTAGCAAAAACAACTATACTATGGGCAATACCAAAGCAATGCTCCACTTATTTTATTTCAGTCTTTTTTATTATCATTTTTTTTTTTATTCATGTTCATTGAGACATTTGTCGCAATGCACAATTGCCAAACAAAAGGGTCAGGTGATTTGTTAGAAAAGGTAATAAAATCGAATGCAGATTCTAAAACATAATCGATGTCGTTGGTTGATTTGGCATGGAAAATACCTCATAAAATTTGGTCCTCGAAATTACGGTAGAAAATATTCTCTCATTAATTTTTGGTAATATCCCCTGCAGCTAAACATTTTATTCAATGTCGTGCAGGTTAATTCTGAATGGGAAACAACAGTGCTGGAACAGCTCCCTGACCGCGATTATGTCATCACGGATACCGGAACGGATCCTCGTCAATCATACATAAATTATATCTTCCACCCTGGCCAATTCTCCCTTACGGATATCACTCGAGCCTTGAGCATCTATCGCAGATCAAACCTTCTTTCGGACGTCACCCTCTCCCCAGTAGTTCTTAAAGAGCGAGTGTGTATGGCGGTAGAGGCGGAAATTCAGGCCGAAGTTATGGACTACGAGATGACAGACGAAGACTATCTGGAAATCGCCAACAGATGTTGGTGGAAGTTCTATTCCTGTGTGATTCAATATCATATAAATGGCAGCAGACCCATCGGTTTACTCCTTCTCCCATCCGTCTATGGAGCTGCATTGTTGAAAAAATCATCTTTCTCGTTGTTGAGACCAATGGAAGCTTTGGAACATCTCATGTTATCTAATGAGAAATGTTATGCCTCTAAATTTAAGACAACACCGATTCTTTCTCAAGATGGAGACACCTGTCAAGACCTCATTTCTTTAATGAGTGCTCTTGTTATGCTCGAGCGACAACTGTCAGAGGAAATTAAGACTGGAATAGAAAAGGATCTATACCATTTGAAGAGTCCAGACATAGTCATTGAGGATTTGTTTTCCAGATTGTCCTTGGAACCTGATGATCCTCTCTCAGATTTTGACTTCCAGATGGAATTGCACCTTAAGCTGGAAAATATGAAGGACGCTTCAGGTATGTAACAATTCATAATTTCGGAGTTTGTAAATCGTTAATTTCATGTCTCAAAATATGATGAAATTTACCGATATTAGACTACATGTACATGTAGATAGGTTTAAATATCTAAATTGTTTTGCCAAATTCCAAAAACCACTAATTTGAGTATAAATGCATTGCAAAATAGTAAATGTACATATAGAATTCAGCCCCGGGCGTACCTCCAACCGAACGTTATCTAGATTGTTTCGTTTTGATTTTGTTATCTACAAAGGCGTCTATTTGGAAACTCATTATTTGTAAGAAATAAATCTCCAAGGATTATAAATACATATTTGAAGAAATTAAAGTCAATCATAAAAATTTTCAGAGAGCGTTTTTGAAAAATATTGGGAAATAAGTGAGTAAAGGGTAAAATGGAAAATATTGAAAAACTGGAAGCAAAAATTGAAAACGGGGACCACAATGTGGAGTGACAGATGATAAGTATCGTAATTTTGCATCATGTTTTTTTGTCGAGAGGCCTTTTTATTCCGACATAAAATAAAGCTTAAAAACTGCAGAAAATTTGTAAAAAAAATTTTCAAAGACCCTTGTTTAATGCGCTAATTGCGGTGGATTGGAAAGTTCCGCATTTCAGCCTCCCTAACTGCCATGTTGACATCGCTTCGACGCCATTTGCCATGATAATAACCCATTTTTATTTTTACCCTCTACTCCCTTATTTCTCAATATTTCTTAAAAAGGCACTTCGAAAATGTTCTCAACTTGGTCTAATTTAAAAAAATACATATTTATAATTCTCCGGAGTCTAGTCATTACAAAAAATTAGTTTCCAAATACACGCATTTGTAGATAAAGATTCAAAACAAGAACCATCTAGATACCATTCAGCTGCAGGTACACCCGGGCCTTAAGGCCTGGATGGAGGTTTCTTATCTCCTCCCTCTTCCCCCTACCTCTCGAATCCCCTTATTTTTATGGCACATTTCTGAAAACTCGCGACGAAAAAAGTAATTTACGCAACCGGGTATACGTCCAGATAATCTTTGCGGGGGAGCTAAAATCAGGCACTTTCCTCATGAACAGAATTCCCCACAATCACTTACTAATTTAAAAAAATATCCTTTGTCGGGCACATTCTTCTTTTTTTAATATGTTGACCGCACATTTTTTCGAAACAACAATAAACTGGTGATGTAATACTATTATAACGAGCTGGCGATCAGATGTTATGCCCGTGTACCGAAAGACACTTGACCTCACCGCCGCGCCGGTAAACATGGCGAATGTGCCTGGATTTATCTCCTCAGCAAAAATTATGTGGACGTATATCTGGTTGCGTAAATTCCTTTTTTCGTCACGAGTTTTTAGAAATGGGTCATAACAAAAAATACGCTTAAAAAATCATAAATAAAATTGCTGAGGGTACGACGGAGCCCTTTTTTCTATCTTGTGCTTTTCTTTTCTTCAAAAGTACAATGTAATAAAGTGACTCTGTCTCCCCCTCTCATTTCGCTATCTTAAATGCCTGAAAGTATGGGTGAGGGGAGTCGGGGGGAGGGGAGAAGATAAGAAACCTCCATCCAGGCTTTAAGTAGATAAATCCTCTTCGATTGTTCCTTCCAAAGTCATTCATCATGGCAATAAGTAACCCTGATTGCCATGATTCTTGTTTCCATTAGTTCGATATTATGCTATTTTCATGAAATTCTCTTTACAGCTGCAATGGCAATGCTGCTGGAGGCTTTGACTTACGATCTTGGGCAGACTGATAAAATAAAACTCGATAATGAGCCTGAAGCATCTAGATTACTGCTAAATATTGGAAGTTTGTTTTCGAGTCAATTGGGTATTTCTACGATTGCAGAGAGTGTGGCACAGATTGCATTAATGAGATTTTCCATCTGCAGAGATTTATTAATTCTGCAAAGAATGATTCTAAGCAAGCCTGAGGTTTTCGACTCCAGAATGCTGCATTCTATAAAATCGTCTCTGGCACCACGTACTGTGGTGTTAACACAAGCGTATTACGTAGTTACGTGGATCAGTGAGAGCACAGCATCTCCAACACCACCTCAAGCACTGCTAGAGACCAGTGTACAGCGGTTATCGGGATTAAGGTTGATTGATATGCGGGGGAATGCGAATAGACAACAGCGGTCGATGAGTTTACTGGAGTTATTCGTGCAGAATGGAGGGGCAAAAGTATGTTTCATGTAATCCCTCTTTGTGAGTTGAGATATCGAATTTTTAAAAATAATCGTTCAATAGTATATTTCGATACAAGTGCGACGGGGTGACAATGAATGTGAAGTTGGCGGCTCGAGGCGAAGGCGAGCCGATTTGTGGTTAGTGATGTTACGTTCAGGGAGTCGCGAACTATGCCATTTTTCGTTTCCAAGTTTCGTTGACAGTTTTCGACACGAGCTGGACGTAGCAGCAGTGACAAAATATTATATTTCGTAACAAGTGAAAAAAAATGATTTTTGGTGAGTGGGAGGTTTATATCACTCGCTTTTGGCTCGTCCACGAATCCCACGAGTCAAAAACCACTTTTTTCACGTGTTACGAACAATATTTTTCATCTCAATGTCTCGGAAAAGTTACTTTTCCGACACAGCGTGATGAAAATGTTTATTATTAAACTCTAGCTCACCCTTTGTTTTGGTGACTTGATCTTTTTTTTTTCATATAATGATCGGAACTTATTTTCACCCAGAAACATTTTAATTACTATATTGGAACACCAAAACTGATCATAATTTTTGTAATAAAAATTCTTGAATTGTTTCAGTACGCCCACACCTTGATGGCCAACACACTTGATCTTTCTCCCACGTCTGTAGTTCCCTGGCATTTTGGTCTCCTTACTCAAGTAGTGCTCGTCGCCCAGCTCGTTTGGCCCATCTCCGGCAACTTCGTCTTTCCCGAATGGCTTCTCTCCTCTTGTCAATTCCTTCTAGTCCAAGCCTATGTCCGTCTACTCTCAACTTGGTGCGAGTGGAACTCTGCCTCTCGTCGCTTCATTCTTGCTGTCACTTTCCTGGAAATGGGCGAGCCGTTTAAGGCTTGCGATCATATTCTAAGGGCCTCGAGTGGCATCCTTACTGATAATTTTCTCGCCTCCACCCTTCTAGACGGACCAGTACCCACAGAGTCTCACGCCCTTGTCTGCTATTATTTGAAATCTATAGAACTCTTTTCCCAACATGATACCGCAGATTGTATTATTGAATTGGCAGAAGCTGCAATTGCAGTAGCTGATAAAAACGATCCGAATCTTCCAACTCTTCATTCTATTATTTTCACTCAACATTTGAACCTTGGACATCATACGGAGGCTTATCACTGCCTTAATTCGAATCCAGATGCTGCAAGGCGGAGTGATTGTCTTCGTCAGCTGGTTGTAACTCTCTTTGAAAGAAAAAAACTTATCGATCTTGTCTCATTCCCCTACGTGGACATGTATGACGACCTTGAAAGGATTGTAATGGGCAGAGCTAGAAGTGTGGATTTGATGGAGAACAATTACTACAACTTCTTATACAGTTTCCATATCAATAAGGGAAACCTGAGGAAAGCAGCGTCTGTAATGTATGAGCAAGCAATGCGATTAAGTCAAGAGTCTCACTCTGTAGAGATCATCTCCAAGCAAGCTCAGTGTCTACTGGCTTGCATTAACGCCCTCAGTCTTGTTAGTGAGAAGTATCGGTGGATCGTCAGACCTGTGGTCGAACAGAATTATCTGGAGGAAGCCAATCCTAATAAGAAGAGGAGTGTCGATGGAAGAGAAATTCGCAATTACAAAGTGAGTAGGGTTATAGGTTTAGTCTGATAATATTTCGGAAACAGTGAATTTGGAGGAAAAATGAATTTGAGGTCTTAGAAATATCCGACAATCTTAATCGGATTCTGTGAAATAGTACGTTTTTTTTTGGAGTTGACAATTTCCTTCAATTAGACATTTAGGATTACAAAATTATATAAGAAATCTCACGTATGACAAATCTCTATAAAAATTTCTATAGGATTCTCTACAGAATTTCCTCTAATATTTTCTACGGAGTTTCGGAACATTCTCTGTAGTATTTTCCAAAAAGGCTTTCTTATAAAATTTCCTGTTAGATTTTTTCTGTGGGATTTCTTATAGCATATCTTATGGAATTTTTCATCTTTTTTTTTTCCTACCAGATTCTGTGTAGGATTTATTGCGCTATTTTCGATGAGATTTCGCATAGGATTTTGATACGTAATTGCCAAAGGAATGTTGAGGGCTTATAAGCGTCATGTAAGGCTCAGAGTAGTGACGTTTGGTGGATCATGCGATTCCATTATAGAAATCTGTAGGGGCGACGTGAAATTCGATATCGATCATTCAAAGAACTTGAGAGATAATATTGTAGGGATACTATGGGAGGCAGATATACGACTGGTAACGAGTTTATTTGTAGAGATTATATGACGTTTTTATAGTGCGTGGATCGGTACGCTCCACGGAGTACGGAGGTACGTAGCAACCTCATAAACCTAAATTAGCAAAGTCATAAATTTGGTAGCCCTTCTAATTATTCGAGCACTAATACAATCCTACAAACGATGAGGGTGAAAGTAGTAGAGCTAGAATAGTGGGGAGCGTAGCACGGACAGCACCCCAAGTCAGTGTAAAAAATGAAAATCCTCAAAACTTAAAAAATTCTTGCCTCTTTTTTAAAATAAATTAATGTACTATGAAATATTTTAGTGTGTTTTCACATAAAAAATTTTAAAACAATCTTTTTAACTTGAAATCGGCAAACAATTTATAAAAAACTTCATCAGCTTCACTTTTTCAAGTCTTGCTTTTATACAAAATTTTCTACTTCAACATGTTTTTCCCTCTCAGCCGGGCCGCCCTTACTTTGTGTTGACGGTGCTGGTCTTCGGACGGAGGGGCAGAGTCACCGATATGAACCACAAGTCGTAAACCTGCATCCGCCGTGATGAGCAAAATGCGTGTGCCATCGCGTGTGTACTGGTAACTCAGTTTAAAAGCGAACCCAACCATCTGACTCGTAATTGATCCCTATGTAATCCTTACATGGCCGCTTACTATAGGACCCCAACATCATTTTAACATGAGTTTCATCTAATCTTGATATAGTCTATACATGAGCTGCTTACAACCCATGCATAATCATTATATTACATTATATTATATTCCTTTGGAATTTAATCTTTAATAGATGTAGACGGTGTTGGTTGATGAATTTCGGGGGAGAGGATTCCGTACCCTGGTAAAACTGCCTGATTATTTCCCACTCAGAAAGGATCAATCGGAATTAATGGTGTTTATGTCTTTTCCAGTTCAATTCCGATTGATGGGTGGCCATTAGATTGAGAAAAATTATCGCTTATAATACCCCAAGTGCTCGAAAATTATCGAGTATTTCCCGAGAGTTTCGTTGTTTATCAACATGTGCGTGAAGTTTGGTAGCATCAAAATCCCTCGCGCTGCGCGCTCGGGATTTTTGCCAAACTGCACGCGGATGTTGATAAATAGGGAAACTTGAGGGAAATACTCAATTAATTCAACCAATGAAAACATGGCATTTAACATCTTCGAAAACACGTCGTATCTCACGTGAATGTGGGCTCGAGCGCCTCGGAATTTTTTGTTTGTTACTAAGCAACCTCGAGGAAATTATCGAAAAATTAGCGATATAATTTCTTTCGGCTACTACTTCCTGGTATTAAATGCCGTGCTCTCATTGGTTGAAATGCGGCGAGGAGGGGGTAGGAAAAATAATCGGAATTAATAAGTACAAATTGGGGATATAATATGGAAACGTTATCGCCCGATTACTTCCCCAGAAGAATGGCGGTTGGATCATAAGTTATGGAAATAAAGGATCTCATCGGGTCCAAAATAGTTACCATTGTTTTCCGATAGATAACAGGTTTCGGTGTATGGAGAAACCTCGAACGATTGAAGCGGAATATACAAAAGCTCTGAACATAGGAACTAATGGGGATTAATGAGGAACTTTGTTGTGCCCGATACAATCTCATTATTATTACAAATCTTGAATTAATCATCGTCTGGCCAAAAACTAATCAGGTGATATAGGTTTCACACTGTGTTCCCTATATATTTGTTCTTATTAATTCGGATAATTTCTTCAAATCCAATGACCACCCGACAATCGGAATTTAAATGAAAACACATAAACACCAGTAATTCCGATTGATCCTTTCTGAGTGGGAATAATCGGACTGTTTTACCAGGGCTTTTCTTGCTGAGCTGTTTGGCTCCTAGTTACTTCTTCACTTCAAATTTCTTGTATATATTGAGCTCCGCCGTCCTTCTTGCCGCAAGTATTTTCCATATCAAATAAGAGAATTTATATAAGGTGTTCTACATGTGACATATTAATCTAACGATTTGTCATTCTACGAGCCGCGCCTACTACGTTGATGGTGCATCTACTGTGTTTTTTTTCCTTCCTTCTTCAAACTTGATCTTCTTCCTCCATTTCCTCCAATTCTCCTCCTATTTTTTCCAATTCTCAATGTAATGAACGCATTATTACAAAGCAATAAGAAGAAAATTAACTTGGTGCATTTTTTGTAAAAATGCTAGTTTTTGCTTTTTGGTAGAAATGTATGGAATTCTATACGAAAATCTGTAGGTTATGTTTGAAGGAATCCCACAGAAAAAACTGACCAGCAAATCGTCAATATGGACAGCCGGAAAGAAGTTATGTCATTCATGGAATATACTTATCGCTTCAGGCATACATATTTTCTCCACAGGAAATAAGCCCACTGCGGGAATCTCCATACGCAATATTATACGCAAAATCTTGTAAACATCTAATTCATTACATGAGAAATTAGTATATGAGAAAACTAGCTATTTCGGGTCGCCACATGTTAAAAATATACCATAAATTGTACATAATTAAATTTTACACATGCATTAAGTTCACTTAAAATCATTATACACATAGTATTGTGCCCCTGTGCGAATTCCCCATGGGTTAAATTGTGAATATTTGTTTGGTACACGACTTTCGCTCTATAGAATTATTTACGAGATCTCCACATTACGGTTTTCAAACTCGATAATGTGTAGGTTCAAAAAGACACTGGTATTTTATTGTATTATGATTTTTTACGTAAAAAACTGAGTGCACCCGGGCCAGACTACGGAAGTAAAACGTCGTTCGATGTACACAGAGAAAGATTCTCGTGAAATACGAGATTTGGAGACAAAATTAGCGCTTCTGAAATCGACATTTATGATTTTTTGAAGTTTTACTATTTTTGAACAGCTAATAGTAATAGCTAATAATAATAATTTTAATTTTCGTTTTGAGAGCTCAAAATTTGAGATGTGAAAATGTTTGATTTTTAAATAATTTGCGCGATTCACTTGAATCAAAGCATAAAAATAATACGTAATAATACTATAGTGCGCTAAGTTTTTTCTCTAGGAATGATTGTGTCACATCTTATTATAACATTTAATACACTTGTTCCTAAGCAGGAAAACTTGAGGAAAATATCCCATTATTTTCGAGCACCAGTAGTATTTCACCGATTATATTTCTATTTGGATTTCGCCAAGTAGGGGGGAGTGAATAACATGCAGTCAAGTGCCAAAAGTTTTAGAAATTTCCGATGACATTTTATTGAGCCCCTCCAATACTGCGCTCTGATTAATCGAAATCCTAGAGAACAGTAATCTGTCAAATAACACTTGTATTTAAAAATTAATCGAATATTTTCCTCAAGCTTTTGTGCTTAGGAAAGAATGTATCAAATTTGTCAACAAAATTTAACACAATCATCCCTAGGTAGCAAAGCTATCCGGACATATCCGATAATTTACAAGCCCTAGTAGTATTATTTAAAAACAAATCTTGTTCTCACGTATACCCCCTTGGGCTTTTACGTAGTTATCCTTCCCACCCCCCGACACCGCTGTACCACATTCCCCAAGGACCAAGGAAAAACCTCCGCCTGAGGAGAAAACCTTGGCCAGTTACAGTCGTCCCTTTTACGAGACTACCGGCCGGCAGTGAATCCTGAGATCAGAGTGCTACCAATTTTTCCAAATTTTGACTGCCGGTGGCCGGACGCGAACCCGGGTCATCGGCATACCAGGCTAGCACTCTAACCGCACGGTCACTACCGTCGGTCCCACTAGTAGTATTATTATTAAAAATGTTTCTAATTCATCTCGTCTATTCTTGTCCTCAATTTGTCTCAGTAATAACGATTCCAAATGCGGTCCATATTCCTTTTTTGAAGCTCCATTCTTGGAATCGCATGTATAATTGTTATGGCTAGGCTAAATTGAAAATAATGACATCAGTTTGGTTATGCAACCTATTGGTTAATTGTTACTAATGATTTATCAAGGTGAAGAAACTCGTGGAAGTACTGGAAATTAAGGATATAGAGAAGGATTACTGGTTAGTCGAGGCTAGATTGAAGCTATCAAAGATGAATTCAGAAATACACACAGTGGCACAAGCAGAACCGTCAGAATTAATCGCAGTTCTAGCCAATGTCGGATTATATACAACCGCTCTACATCTTTGCAAAGAGTTTAGAGTCTCCAAGGCGCCTGTACTGGAGACACTGGCTTCACAATGTCTACGATTAAGTCAGAATGAGAATAGTGATGCCTGGGATTGGTTAATTCAAAATGACATGGATGACATCGTTGGAAATGGGCGTAACGTTGCTAATATTTCTTGGAGTCTTTTAGAGAAATTAACTTTAAGTCATGAAGAGGAAAAAAGCAGTGATTTACACAAAGCAGTGGGGAGGAAACTTCTGCACCAAGGAGCATTTATACCACACTGGCTGATGAAATCATACAAAAAGAGAAATGCCGCTGAACTATTAAGGATTATTCTTGATAGTGGGAGATTGCTAGAGGCTTGTGATCTTACTGTGGATTATATCAATGCTGTTCTTGGTGAGGGCATGGAGTATTTTGGATTGAAGCAACCTGTTGTAGCCACAGGTGCCCCGGTTTGGCTACCATTAAATACTATTGAGTTACTGTTAATGGAACTTAAATATGCAAAGAATGAGGACAGCGTTTATATTGAGGTGAGTGAGATACATGCCGAACTTCCATAGCTTTCTTGTATTAACCCAATGTTAGCGTGAAAATCTGCAGCTATTTCTAATTTTTTACGGATACTATAAAATAGATTTTGCGGAAAATTCCATATCCAGTTTTTATCAATGTCCCCTCTCCCCCCCCCCCCCCCCGCTGCGCGCTTATATTAGGGTAGATTATTTCCAGCTTTTCCTCTTGGCCAGCCCACAAATTGAGAAAACATGATCAACTTTATAATTATCAAACATTAATATCCCAAAAAAAAACTAAAGAAAGTTTGTGAAGTTTTCCGTTTCTCAGGCTGTTCACTGTGAATTTGGAGTTGTGGATGATTGTAAATGAATATTTTGGATGAACACGGAGTAATAAAGGCTTTTCAATTTGTACAGAGCTATCGAAGGTTAAAGAAGACGCTTGATCAGTATGTCGAAACGGTCGTAAGAGTTTCTGAGGATATGGTGCGATTCAAAGTCAGTAAATTGGAAGTGAAAAAGTGTGAGTACTCAAATAATTTACTAATCAATGAAGATTTGATATAAAATTCTCGTTTTCTTCGCGTCATAAATAATGCTCATTTATTGATTTCAGAGGACACCTAATTACTTAAGAATGCAGTGAGAACACGCTCGAGATCCTAAGATATTATTTTTTGTTTTCTTTTTTGTACATTTGTAATGCTAATCGCGTTACGCCGATGTGATCAAAGAACATTTTTTGAATAAAGTATCAGAAATAAAAAATCATTTTTAACATTTACCGCAAAGTCGCTCGTTGCGTCCCAGGCGGCCTCCGATGACAACATGCTTCCACTAAAATCTTCGGTCGGGTAGATTCACCAAGTGCTGATTTTCATTCCAGTCGCCTGGCACGAGAATGTGGGCATATGGAACACATATGCACCGCGTTTTCTTCGATGTTTATGTAGGAAGGGTCATCCGGAGAGTTCTTAAATCCGAATTTATGAAGATACGCCCGGAAACATTCATGCCCAGAAAGCATCTGAGTTACGTAATGATTAACTTAATCAAGTTCGCAACTCACCCAGGCACCTGCAAGATGAGGCGAGATGATGGCAGTTGTTACACAGCTGCCATCTTGCGTTGAACCTGACGGAATGACAACGCATTTGTCCAAGTGGCAACGCTGTAAGTGAGTGCTGATGTAATGAGAACAACAACTGACAACAAGAGCACTCGTCGTCTCTGCTTCGGACTCCCAAAGATATTAGGCATGAAACTGGGCAGGACCATAGAATCCGAATCAGAATCCAGACGCTTTAGTAGTGATATGTTCTACTTGCTGCTTTGAAGTTAAGGTGGGCATCAATCATCATATCCAAGTACAGAATAAACGACTGACATGTGGGTAGTTAAGCAGGGCGGGTTCTACCGCAACGTTTTGGTGAAGATCTGGTGGAGGGGCCCTCGCAAGGATGGGTGGGTGATTGAATTAATTAGTAATCAATCTAGGTAATTTGGGGTGTGATTGGCGGGTCGGGGTTTAATTCGCGGGTCGATTAATTAATTCGCCATTTTTGGTTCGATGACGTGATCAGACGGCCTGCCATAGGCTTATTTAATTAGTAGCTTGGATCATTAGCGTTTTGATTTTCCTTCATTCTCGTCTGTCCCGAATCAGTGGGTGCTGGGAAAGGGTTAATGAATTAGCGGTTTGATTAATTAATCCACGGTTTTGGTTGGAAGACTGTTTCTGTGGGGGTCTTTTTTTCAAAACAATAACAACGTCCAGACATGTATGAACTGGTCATTTTGGGTACTGTTATGTGCACAGCCTCCCTTGTGGAAATTTCTTGTTCATAAGGATGTCAATATGTAAATATTCGCGTTACGTTGACTGCTGGGGGACGTTTTTTCAAACAGGTCTGAACTTACAATTTCTAGTTCTTCTATGTTTACTCCCCCCTCCCCACCCCTCCATTACGTAGTGAAATTCGTTGTTAAGGCCCGGATGGAGACGCCATTTTTTCCTCCCCTCCCCCCGGCTCCCCTTGCCCATACTTTCAGCCATCTAAGATGGCGGATTGCGAGGGGCATA
>JAPYZM010002438.1:0-13855 GCA_030522845.1 Psyttalia concolor
TTTTATGTGCGAATAAAACAATTTCTAGTATTCTGGCATTTTGCACCTCGATTCTAGTGCTTGGCACAGTAATTTTTATTGGATTTTTCTCTCCGTGTATACAGTGATGACACCCAATTTAAACCATCAATTGAAATGTCATTGGTTTACATTGCTTAAATAAAACAAATATAGTTGAAATATCGTCTAAAGTTTGGTCTATGACTTCTTCGTTTTCCAGCGGACCTTATATAACTTTGACCTTTTTGTCATTTCTACGAATTGTAAAACGGTATCTACAAATCTGCGACTAATAATTATATCCTAGTAATGGTATGTCGTTATCACCCAAATAATGTTACCCCCACGATTTGGTAAATTGTATTATTGTCGAAAATGTTGTCATAACGCAATGTGGGCGTAACATTTCCCAGCATAACTGGATTATGCTGACGAACTGATGAAATATAAACAATTAAACTATTATTTAATAGTCGGTTTGAGTCTGCAGTGATCAGACCGAATGGACTGTGAAGTGTACACAGTCGTAACTCATTGTAATCAGTTGCATGATACAGGAATTACTTCCTTGCAATAACTCCGCATATGTGAATTCCAATGATCTATTATTGGGATTAATGTACATAATCTCGTCCCGGTCGGAACAAAGTTGACGCGCGGGAGGGATATTTAACTTTACTCCTATTTCGGATCGGGTTTTAAGCACGGACTTACAATAAAAAACCCACCCACGTGGGTATCCACCGCCGTTGGTTATCCTTACCCACGTGCTGATGAACCTCGCCTTCGGCTTCGTTGATAATTCTGCCCGAAGCCGCGTGTCCTTTATTTTACTACCCTCGGTTAGAGATATACTATTTCTGCCTACATGGGCTGAATGTTAGTATTCTAACCCTCACTTTCGGCCATTTTGGCCGAAAATCGTATTCAACCCCACGGGAGAAGAATCGGGAAATTATTATGTTGTGCATTAAAGGTGGAAAGTCATTTTTGTCCGCTAGAGGCGCACATGCAGTTTCTCAACAGAAGGAAAGTGCGTACTTTCCGCCCTAGGGTAGAAAGCTGCTCCCAAGGACGCAAAGTCTTGGCTTCCCGTTCGAGAATAGTATACTTCACCACAAGCGCGGTAAAATAAAGGGATTCTATCCACGTGCAAAATAACCACCCGAGCCGAAGGCGAGGGTGGTTAGCACGTGGACAAGGGTCCCTTATTTTACCGCTCGAGGGTAGAATACGCTTTTTCTTTTCCGTTGGGCGGGGAGAGGCGAATTTCTTGTAAATTTTATATTGAAAATAATCCTGGATCCTATCCTACCTATTCCAAATCCCAACCAACAATTTCCTCTGACGTCACAAGAATGTGGAACGCTATATAAATTTCCCGTCTTTGATGTAAGAAAAGACGCGTTAAGAAAAAAGACTTCAACGGTGTCTATTCAACGGTGGAAATGCCCGGTTTCCTTCTCCTCATCAGGGAACAAAGTAGAAACTTTCGGTGCACGTGTGTGGAAATAGTATATTTCCCACCGAGGGAGGAAAAGTAGACAAGTCAAAATTACGACCAGGGCCGAAGGCGACGGTTGTAAGCACGGGGGAATACTTATCTGATTCTGTTCCCGAGGGTCGAATACGATTTTTCTATGAAAATGAATGAAGCGAGGTTAGAATGCTCACTTTTGGGTCATGTAGGCAGAAAAATAACAATCCGTCCAGCACATATTTTCCACTCCATCCTTTCCGTAAGATACCTTCCCCAATCAACTCCGTTATGTCTGCCCGAACTCTAAAAAAAGACAATCCAAGTTGGAACATTTGACGAATAGTCGATCACCCACGACGTACAAGATGTCAGTTGAGTTGAGATACATTCTATATCGTGGTCACAACCGATTCAACGTTTCAGCCAGAAGGAAACATTGATAGCCTGTGGAACAAAAAGAGGTGGCAAAGATTGAATTGCTCCTCGGGGACGTGCCGTTGAGAGTTTCCTCGTTTAAAGAAAGGAAGCTACACAGAATGAAAGTGAGAGAGGTGAGGGAGGAAAAAAAAAATTGCTGAATATACCTTGTGCAAGCAACAACCGAGAAATTGACTACACCTGTAACTCTCATATAATCTAATCTAATCTAATCTAATCATAATAAACACCATCGAAGAAGAATCGCAGAAACACGAGGAATAAGAAGGTTCCGAGTTGATTATATCCCAACGTGCTGGGTCGATTATCATTCATTCTGGACTTTGTAAGGGCTTTCTCGGAGTGTAATAAGGGTCAGATTGGAAGGCTCTAGGTTGGAATTGAATCCAGAATCCTAATCATCTTAATCATCAATGCTTGCCGTTCCTAAAATTTCGTTCTACATTTCTGAAAATTGCAGAGCGATCTCTGAATATTCATGCCATTTCGGAACTGAGTGACATCTCCCGCAAATGGAGGTATGATATTGAGTAATTATAACCAAAATAAACTTCTCCGTTCATGCATAGTTACATGAAGAAATTGTCCACGCCTATAATTTTCGCCTAATTCTTTCTCATGTAATTATAAAAAAACCCATCGAAGTAACGCGGGGAACAGGAAGGTTCTGGGCTGATTATGCTACTCTGTAAGGTCTCTTCTGACTTATGCAGGACTTAGTAAGGGCTTATTGGGGGTATAATAAGAGTCAGACTTTAACCTGAATTTACCCCAGGATTAACTTACCCGGTACTAATTAACATAATCCCCATAACCAGTGGTTTTCCTCCCTGGAATTCCGTTCTTCACAGACCGAATTCTGCACATCCATGACATTACCTTGAAAATGAGTGACATCTCCCGAACATGTAGGCATGATATTGACCAGTAATGATCACCAGAATAATCTCCCCTGTTCATGCATAAATACCCGAAGAAATAGATGACACCTGTAATTCGCACCTAATCCAATCAAATCTAATCATAATAAACACCATCGAAGAGGAATCGTAGAAACACGGTCTCTATCAATCGAGAGAGCAATGGACAAGGATGAGGGTAATGCGGGGAATAAGAAGGTTCCGGGCTGATTATATCCAACCCAGCTAGGTCCAACGAGGGTATACAGTCGTAGGATTGTCGTAACTGCCGCTGGAATGGAGGTAAGTGGGGACAGGTTCATAGTAGCGGTGGTATATCGGTTTTATGGGTGGATGGGGAGGGGGTGGAATGGGTTTACGAGCGCATCTGGCTAGCTCACAGCCTCACAAGTATAATACGCGGATGGGTGACACTCACAGGCGAGTGCATGTGTGTATATCAGTTTTCGTCGGGCTGTGACGATTAGCCGGGGGCTTTAATAGTCAATCTCGGGTGGTGTATATTATATTTAGGGTGGCTGATTGATGGGGGAGTCAGCGATATTAATTTAGAGTGGAATATGTTTTTTGAGGACTCGAGAAGTTGATGAAATAAGGAAGTTAAAGGTGGGCCGTTTGGGCTCCTTTCGGATAAATTTGAAAACTCGGGGGGGTGAGGATCATTTTACTGGGACGTAAATCCGGGGCCAGATGTAAATCTGTGTGAAGATGGATGTTCATGTTTGAATAACGTAATTTAAGGGTGAAGGCCATTTTAGGTGCAGTAAGTCCGGGGTTGCGCCAGACATAAGCGCGGGTTTGAACATTCGGTTATGTTCAGGTTTAAGTTCATTTATAGATGTGAGTTTATGGCTGCACTCAAATCCATATCTGAATTACACAATCATCGAATTGTCAATATTAGACAATATCCAGATATCAATGCTGTTATATGGACTGGTAATGTGTTGATTACCAGTTCATACAGCAATTCCATTAAGCTTTTGCTACTGAACTGAAGTGGTTCACCATTTAGTATCTAAATTAAGTATAATCAATAATAAAACTGACAGGGTCACGATTTCGTCTCTTTCGGGGTTCAAACCAGCCGCGGCCCCCTCGCGAACCCTCGGTAACTCTGTGTCCTGGTACGGTTTCTATTATCTTACCCCACGTTGGACAGAATATTATCGAATTTATATAAATTATTAAAAGCTGTATGCCTTCAGAACACTGAGAAATGAATAGAATTTGCGAAATACATTTGTTTTGGGCAATTAAATGCCCGAAATTCTTATCGTAAGCCTCGCTTTAAATTCTTGTCAGAAAAATATTTGATTGGCAACATTATATTTTATTCTCAATGAGGGAAACTACCTACCCAAGCATAAAAAAATGTAAATCTTTAAAACGTGAGGCGATCGATTGATTTAAGACCGCCCGATTCCGACACTGTAAACGTCACTTCTTACAAGATAAGTATAAAATAAATCGATTGATGCAGCAGTTTTCGGAGAAAAAATTTGGAGGTGCTACTTCTTTGTTTATCCATCTTTCAATATAAGGTCATGATCAGATATGAGTCACGTTCCAAAACACACACTACGCTACTTCAGTTTTCACACAAGAAGGGCTGGTTAAATCGGAATTTAAAAAATAACATTGTCAGATATAACATAGGGACCTCATACAGGAACATATTCTCCTAAAACACGAGATATGTAAACATAATTTGTCCTCTTAAAATCGTAATTTACGTTTGTTTTTTCAAAAATAAGTGATCGGTCCCTTTATTGTGATTTTGAAACAACATAATTAATATCGTAATTTACGTCTTGTAAAAACCCGTCAATTATGATTACAAAAGGGGGGAAGTATGTATTTAAACGTCGCGTTTCACGGAAATAATTTTTCGTACCCAAGAAAAGAGAGAAGGAAAGAAAAAAAAGAATCTTGGCTAACCGGGCAGAGTGTATATAACCGGTAAGGATAACGGATCGGAGTGTCGCGTAGAATCGATTGACACGGCAAAGGCAGTTTGAGAAACTAGGAGGACATAAAGGAGATTGGACGAGGGTGGTTGAAGCACGCCTGAAGCGGGCGTGTAAACCCCCACGGGTGCCACCCGAGCAACGGCAGCCTTCTATACACATAACCCATCTCTTTTACCCTCTGTGTAACCAACTACGTCATCTCACCGCATCACATCCCTATATCTCTCGGGTCCCTCTGAGCCATAACACAGCCAGGGATCTTTAGGATTTCACTGGCACGGCTGAGCAACCTTCAAGCCCTCACCGTCATCCGTAAGCCAAGTGCGCTCCACAACCTGACAATTGTAAATTTCACTTTGTCACTGTTATTCATCTTTTTGTTAATCATTTTACTTTGAGGGATTTGTGGCGATCATTTGTGAACTTTGTGCTCTCATATCTTTATTATACGTTTGGTAATGATAACACCCCGAGAAAGAGTAGAATATTCGTGACGAGTACGGAATAGTACATTTCGTAACAAGTCCAAAATAGTATATTTCTTCCCTAGGGAGCAAAAAGCTTGGGGCGTAATTTTGCTCCTGGAGAATACTTTTCGGATTGTTATCCCGGGGGTTGAATACTATTTTTCTGCAAAAATGGACGAAAGTGCGCGTTTCCGAGCGAAGTAGAGTTTTAATACCCACTTTCGCTCCTTGTAGGCAGAAAAATCGTTCTTCGGCGTGTGATGCGAATTTTTACTCGGGCGGCGTTAGTGTTCGAGGAGTAGTCGACCGGCCAACCAGAAGAGTGCAAAAAAAACCATCAGAACCATATCTTTCTGTAGTGTTTTTTAAGTGTTCGAGTTTGGGAAGAATGTGCTATCAATTCCAAGATAAAAAATTCTTGAACGTAGGACAGAAAAGTAGTTTAGTCATTCCGCGGATTTTTGTTGTTCGTGGGAATTCTTGACGTGACATAATTCACTTCCCTCCCTTCATTTACAGAGAAAAATCCACCTTGACTACGTAGTTATGATGAAAAAAAAGTATGCACCTTGGAAGGAAAACTGGACATTCAATCCTGTGTGTGAATTACGATATCCGAGGCGAAGTCAAAGGCCGGAATATACTATTTCCGGGTTGATGCGATGGCGTTTTTCACTTGTGTGATCTTGGTGTCTGCCGTGGATGAAGACTTGCCAACCGCAGGTACTGTTACAGGAAAAAGAAAATTTAATTGACAGTTGACCATTAATTTTTCGGACCGCGATACTGAATTCGGGTTGTGGAGGAAAGAAACAAGAAATTTCAAGTTTACGGAAAATTCTGTGAATTTCCAGAATTTTGAGCAATATGAGGACAAAAATTCTTCAATGTACAAATTAATCAATGTATCGATCTATTAATGGATTAATGTATCAATGTAGAGATCTATTAATTAATTAATTAATAATCATTAATTAAATTAATGTATTAAATGTTCAAACGAGTACAAATATTCAATACCGAGTTACACTCATTATTTCCCACATTCAAATTTCGGTAATACCACGCCCGTTGTTAAGCAATAAATGCACTGTGCTCTCCCAGAATTTTATCATTAAACAATTAATAACACCTTGAATTAACCCGAACAAAAGGGAGTGGGAAAAAAGGCGATCGTTAAAGGCATTATCGTCATCCTCCGCCTGTTTACTCGGCTGCTCCGCAGCGGAGGGCGGGCGTTTCTTCGCCCCACCAATGCAGAAAAGAATTAAATAAAAAACTACACTGCAAACAATATTTTTCCGCCTGTTGAAGAGCCTTCACCCGTTCCCGTAAAATATTCTCTCGTAGAAAATCTCTAGGACATTTGTTCCAAATGTCCTGGTTACTGTGCTCTTGTTCAGAGCGCGTGTACGCGTCTATCGTACTTAGAAATAAATATATACTGTTTATTTTCCAGGTACTTGTTTCTCATCTGTTTGTTTCCAGTGTAAAAACACGCATGCGAAATCTTGCCGGGGCGAAAGCATCTGGAGTGAAATTCGAGCCAATTTATGGATCCATCAGGGGCGAAGTAGCAAGTCTCGCTCGCGGTTATATAAAAGTAGTAGCTGAGGTTGTAAAACGAGTTGCAATGCGTAATTGGCCAGGCACTGGGTATACAGTGATATTTTCTTCAACCCGTACTGTATCTACTTGAATCGCTCTAAGATCCGACAAGTCAGTCATGCGAGTCGCGCATAAATGTAAAATGCAGCTGAATGTACATATTTGTGTACGTGGAATGAGAATCCCTAGGGATTGGCATTCCTGACAACAGGTTAAATCGAGATGGCTTATCTTTCATTCATTGGTTTAAGATCGAAGTACTCGAGACATTCTCTGCAGAAGAGTCACGTTGTGATTGTTTTGGTATGCTCTTTTCATGTAGATTTTACTTTTCTTTTTCCAATTCCTCGTTGAAAATCTATTTTTATTTATTTTTTTAACTTCACGATAAGGAAGTAATTTTTATTTTCAGTTTATCAGTTGGTGAATTTACACTTGGCAGAAATAGAATGATAACTCAAATTATTTTCCATTGATGTTCAAATAACTCAAGTGATCACCCATTACAATTATTCATATATAGATGGGATGGGACATTAGATTTTTCAATAAAATTAACAATAATTGAAATATTAGAGGAATTATATAATTATCCAATTGTTATATAATTTTATGGGACAGGAAATTTATAGTCTCCATCGATTTTTCTCATGGAATTGTGAATTTTACATATTTTTCAGTACAAATTATCGTTCCGTTTCATAATCGTATTGCGTTTTGACTGGTCGGAGTGAAAAATTACACAGTCGCCAGTAAAATTCAACGGCTTTAACAAAAAATATCCCCAATGACGGAAAAATTTTCTGGTTTGGGACAATGTATCCTAATACATTCTCCCCATAGAATAAATTATCTTAAGTTGAAACGAAACTTTTGTGTCTGTTATAAATTTGATACTTACTCCTTCTCCGACAATTATAATGTTTTGCAATGGTAATTGTATGAAGGTAATTGTGCCAACCAAAATTGAAAATTTCAAATTATGCGCCTTAGATGCCAATGAACGAATAAGGAATCAGCGTGAGGGAGTTTCGATATTTTCAATAGAAATTCGGAGGTTCGATATATTGTCCTTTTTGTAGTAGGATAAGACTGCTTCACCTACTAAATCATTACTTCATGCGGTTAACGAAGTTTTATCACGGAAAATTTATAATTTTTAGAGAAACGACAATCCTCAAATTTTTTGTTAAAATTGGGCTGTTTTTTCCTTTAAATCGCATCAAATCTCGCGGTAATTGTTCTTGACGGGGCTCAAATAAATTCTGATTTATGAATATCATCTTGTGTTATATCATGAATATATTACTTGCCGAAACACTGGAACGACGTAACAAAAAGTATAAACGCAGTAAATATTCAGGGATTGGCAATTACTCTATGATTTTTATGTAACTTCACGTGCGATAACTTCATCATTGGGCACAAGAGTATTGTAAAGTATGAGACCTTGCCCACGCTATATAAGAAATTACCGTTTCGTTATATAATTGTGTAGTATTCTGACCACTCGGAGAAAATTACCGTATCCCTGGAGGGTTACGATAATAAATTTCCAAACGGTTACTAAAATTTTTCGACTCCTTAATAAAAATTATCTACTTTTTCGTGAATAATCGACTTCTCAGTAAAATTTGTTTAGCCCTCATGCAAAATTGTCTAGACGTGTGAATAATTATTGTTAATGATGATAAATCTTATTATGCCGTATCTTTCCCGAACGTCGAATGCCAAACGAACCGGGAATTTTTGCTAAAAATTGTTCTCCATGGACGAATTCAATCGCTAAGCGGAGCTTGGCAACAGTAGAATGATTTTATACTAATGTAAAGTAGCTTCGCCACAAAAAATTATCTTTATAAAGTCAAGCTTTAGAAACTCATTCTCTCAGTATTCATTTCATTGCGATGATGAGAGTTTCTCATAATGGCGATAATAAATTACGACAATCAATCTAATGAAGCGATATAAATGTGAGAGTAACACGTAAAATTTACTCGACAAGTTAATGTAAATTGATGGTTTATGTCATTTCTATATTACCCAAATGATATGAGGATCAACAATGAAGCCCGTTGATAGTTCCGGAGCACTTCAAAATAGATAATGCCCCCCCCCCCCGGTGGGATTATTCCAGGCCGTGGAAAATCCTGTTGATGAGCGCTGGAAAAGTTTCATCCCTGCATTTCCATATTAAAGACCTTTTATTGAATAAAATTTCAAGATCGTCAAGTTTTTGGTATTCTACAGGAGAGAATTTTCGAACTTGGATACACATTCTTTCATCGACATTCCATAGCTTCAGATATGATTAAACTCGCCGGGATTAAAAGTGAGAGCAGCCGATCGTTCAATTACCCATCCCGACGGGGCGAAAGGTCTACGAATACTTTTCTATAAAATAGAGGCCGTTTTTGTGATACGATAATTTTTAAGTAATTTGAGGATAAGTTAATTTTGCGTTTGGAATTACTGTTCTGGGAGAAAAGAGTTTTTTCTCCATTATTCTCTTGTGAGAATTATTTAGAAATGTTTCTATCATTATTAGAATAATTATCGATGATTTGGTGTCAATTATTATTACTAGAATCGATAAGAACAGAAAAAAATCTCAAATGTATAGGAAGATTCTTAAATCCATTTCATTCCATGCGCCAATCGGAAATGTAATTTTGCTTGTTTTTGACGTTGAAATACACGTTATTAAAATTCTTTTGAGATCAAGTTTATGGATGATCTCATTATTATTTCGCCTTTGTACTCTCATTTCCTATTCATTGAAGGTTCAAAATTACTCGTAAATAGAGAATAAATTTTTTTTCACTTTTCTTTTTCCGGAAATAACTTTGAACTTCGATCAAATCCAATTTATTTGAGAAAAAGGAGAAAATCGTTTCTAGTCCCGGTCCGTGAATGATGTCTCAGATATTAATGAGGAAAAATATGTTATGTCTATTTTACGAATAAATGAATAAATATCAAAGTATTCAATTATAATCTGATGGAGCGGGATGGGGATGAATAACAATCGGTGACTTGCGATTGAAGTGAATCGGAGCTGGTGATAATTTTCCTTGAAAATGATGGGGAATGATCTGAAATGTAAAAATAAACAATTTGAGCACAATATTTGTGGTTGTGGGGGGTCAATTTCGTCAATATAATTTTCAACTTTTAGAATATAAACATAAAAATATTCTGAACTCTAAAAATTTTTGAGCAATTGACATTTGTTTCTGAGTAGTTATTTTGGCAATATCTTGAACACTATCAAGCCAATTAAACTTTTGTTCAAATTTTCTTTGTCTTGATGTTATCTATTCAAATCAATAAAAAAATTTGTAGGCTTTCATACAAAGTTTTATGGATATTTCAATTTTTCGGATTTTCACTCAAATTCCTTATACGCGCTTTCTTTCTTGAAGAAATTAATAAATTGATTTGAAATTTCGTAGGAAGTTTCCTTTGACCGTGATAATGTTTGGTTTCAAAGATGAGCTAAATGCCTGCCTTGTTTTCTGGAAATCGATTCGAATAAAATTTTACGGGGATTCGTCTCCACGGCTATTCACCTTTTCCATAAATCTTCATCGGCTTTTGTTCTCGCAATTTATTGATTGAAAAGAATGATATTGAATCGCAGAGATGGGTCATGCAGCCAAGTTCGTCGAATGCGTAACTTCGAGTAAAAGTTGAGTCGCTGTCGATTGCGTTTTGTGACAGTTTGAGATGAAGGGTAGTAGTAGTCGTTCGCGGGGGTTCGCCCTAAATGGGTTGAAAGACTGGGAGGGGGGGGGGGGGCGATATTCGTTCCGAAACTGTGAGGGACGGGCCACAGTTGGTGGAGGCCAACTTGTCGCTGGCAATTTTCCTCGGTTCGTCTTGAGCTTCCTCGGCACCACTACGGTCGTTCACGTTCACTGGTGCGGGGGCGGAGTGGGTGCACGGGGTGGAGGCTCTTTTACCTCGAGAGGGAAAGACGCCGTGCCGACAACTATCTATGAGCGCGAGCCCGCGGAATTTCATTAGCATCGAACCATCCCACTGTCGAGGGTGTAAGCGCACGTGTTTGTGAGCTGGGCCTGTGTGAGACTCCCTCGGCTCTTGGCAATTTCTTTTTTATTCGCCTCCCTGTTTTCATGGGATATGATGTAATTTGAGGAAACGTAATTTTAACGTATTGGGAGAATTTTTATGAAGTATGTTGAAAGTGCAAAGAGTATAACATTCGCAACTGAATTAAGGGCTCTTGTTGTGCCAAGGGAATTGATTTTTATGTGCTTCTTATTATTCTTGGGGACTTAAATAAACTGAAACCCCTCCGGAATTTTCTAGGAAAAAAAACTAGAATTTTTTTCAGAAATAAGTTGATAGGTTGATTTTTTTTTACAGAGAGCGCGTACGATGATTTTCTTGAAAAACAGAGAAATCGAAGTATCTCGAAAATTTAATGAGGACGTAGATATATTTTGACTGATCTAGACAGAGCACATTGAGACAAATATTTTGAAAAAGAAAATTGAAATCGGTTGGATGGTTTTTGGGATATTTGCGAAAAACGTATCGGAAACAATCACCGATATCTCGAAAACGACTGGACCAATTGCGCTGAAGTTTGGTACGGATATACTCCATACTACTGCCCGTAATCGACCGAAATTTGAAATTTTTGTGGATTGATTTACCTGTTCATTTTTTTTAATTTTCTGAAGACAATTTTCCGGACAAAATTAGAGAATCCAAACATCAAACGATGTCAATGCTTCCATTCGGAAGCAGACATTTTTAATAACCACGGATTTACCTAAAATTTCTATGTACTTCTGGAGTAACTAAAGAAATAATTATTTTACAGCTATTGGTAAATATTCCTATAATTTTGATGGCCTCTGGATATTATAAACTGAGTATTCATTTGATTTGATATTGAATTGAATCGAAATTAACTGCATTGAAAATTCTGCTGAAGTTCAGTGCTCAATTTCCAAAATATTTCTAATTGTATAGAATAAAAGTACAGTTGTAGTACCAAATCATTTCTCAGATCTTGATGAATTGAAGTCTACCAATCTTCGGCGGATTTCAATTTTCCCCATTGGAAAAGCTCGGAAACGTAATTTTCGAAAATGAATTTCGTTTCGGTATACCTGAGTGATCTAATAACATGTTTGTGAACATCCCATATTCATAATGCATCAGAGAACATTAAAGCGGAGGCATGGACACTAGTGGTTGGCCACTCGCCTAGAGTACTATATAGCCACACAGTATCCCACGTTATTATATTATTCCCCTAATGTTATTTGTGCTATATACCGGCAATAATCACGAGAACAAGCAAGCGTTTCACGATAGAGAGGGGGGACTCTATGTCACAGTATCATCAAAGTACCTGGAAAATGCCGAGAAACAAAGGGCGTGTGGCAAACACACAGGCATCACGAAAGCCCCGAGAGTCATTGGGGACAAATAGCCTTAATACGGTATAATTTTCCTCTCCACTTGTGAAGACCTTTGACATTCTCACCCTGCATTATAGATTATTGAGGTAATTTGGATGTTCATAATGAACAAATTCGTTCATATTTTATGCAGATTCGCGTGGAGAGATATTTAGTAACAATGTAGCGAGAGTTTTGGGGCTTGTCAGTTTGAGTGTGTATGCGGGGAGACGCCGGGCGTCAGTACATAGGGTGTGAGTCATTAGTGGGACGTACTAGGGCCCACTGCCTTACGCATAAAGAAAATGAGAAGAAAGAGAGCAGTGGGTCACGAGAGTGGAAGGAGTGTAGACCTTCTCGGAGCACTTAAGCTGTCAAATATGCAGCAGATCGTCTATTTTATTTTGATCATTAAATTTCATTATTTTCTTATTACAGAATTAAATTTATTTTATTATTTTATTATTAGATTGCTATCGATTTTCGAAGCTTAATGGCCGCATTTAACGTTACATTTGCCTAGTTTTGCAACATTTCATCCCATAAATAAATAAATAGATTTGTCTATGCAAGAATAATGGCTTTACAACGTGAATGCAAAATATCCAATGATATTACATTGAATAATTAAATCATCAATGTTGAGTAGATTCATTCAGTATCCAGGCGCACTGTCGAGGATTATCTTGGATGTCAATGAATAATTGAGAAGCTCGCAAATTTGACAGGCCCCTAGAAATTGCTGACTGAAAATCGATTGAAATAATTGAAAATTTTTTTAGAATTCAGAATTTGGGGAGACGTTGAGGAATTTTAAATAAGTTTATGGTAGGCTTGAAATTTCCGTGTTGAATCTGTAATTTATTTAAATCGTCGAAAAAGAGAAGGGAAAGTTACAGATGCACCTACGTAAAGTTTGAGATTGTTGGGAGCGTATTTAGAAAATCGTAATAAATTTCTCCGGAAATTTTTTAATCAGTTTTTGTCCGTTTCTATGAAAATATTCAATAGTAACCCATTTTTAAACAAATCGGCAAAATTCGGGTTCCATATATAATTTATCACTAATTACCTAATGTATTTAAATATACTGCACAGAATTGCCTTGCGTTAAATTTTTCGAGTTGTTCAATTTAATCTTCTTGAGGAAAAAAAGAAATATTGGGCTTCGCCGACGCATATGCATTATATTCATATCTAGCAGAAATAGTGTATTTAATATTTCTTTTATTTGGGCCCTTCGTGAGCCACCGGCACAAGTTTCCGATAGCAACAAACAATCCGAAAAGAATAAAAAAATTCCTCCTATTGTTTACCAACATAAAATTAGCGATTTTCATTTTCGGTGTAAAATAGTATATTGCCGGATTGGCGTTATGGGGTTTTTTGCTCGCGTGGTGTTTGGCAAACCGAGCCGAAGGCGTGGTGACCAACCACGCGAGCAAAAAACCCCATTACGCCCATCCGGCATCATATTTTGCCGTAGTGATTTTAGGGTTTTCGAGTTTGGGAAGTATGTAATACCAAT
>JAPYZM010002439.1:9121-34420 GCA_030522845.1 Psyttalia concolor
AAATGAACTAGTGATACTCGGGCATTTTTAGTTATCATCTATTGATCTACTTGAGTGAATCAGTGATAATGCACATCGATAGGGAGATAGTACCGATAACTGAGGCAGTTTTGAAGTGGATCTCCATTCTACAACTTCGCCATTCTTGTACGTCAACCTCCATCTTAAAACTTCGCCATTCTAAAAAAAATCCAAGCCTTTCGAAATACCAGGAAGTCAAGTACCGAAGTTATTCGTCGGCTACTTGAGTAACAATTGTCAATTGCCTCCAATAATCCGGTGCAAAGTGTGGATGAAGTGAACAAAAAAAACGAAAAATGAAACTAAGACTACCCCCCTATACAAACGATCTTCTACATCCCAAATACGAAGGTTAATTATTCCTCAGGTCGTCGACGTGGCCTACACTACTTGTGCTTTATCCCCCCAGGACAAATTAGAATTAATTAACCCGGAGGGGACTCGATTTTTTTTTAAACTCTCGAAAACGGGAGGAGCTAGCGTTGAAATTCTTTTCCCTGACTAATTTAACATGATAATTTTAGATAATTGATCTTATGAAAACGAATTATTAGTAACGTTTAATTTTTTATGTTGTCAATTATCAGATGAAATGAAGAATACGATCCTCCTGTCACCAGTCACTAAATATGTCCTTCCCACGTTCCTGGTGGGAGCCCTAATCGTAGCTGGTGTTTACGCAACAATGCTTTTTCTTGTGATAAGTAAGGATAATTTGGCTGGAGTGTGTGAAGTGCCTTCGATCTACCAGGTGAATTGTCTACCAGGCAGGCAAACAACCTACGATAAATGCAGGGAGCTTGGCTGTTGCTACCAGGAGACCACCGGCAACTGCTATCACACGGTACCTTCCAATTACGGATACATGAGGGATGCGAGTAATTCCAGTGGTTAGTAATTTAATTCGCAAATGAACATGTAGATAATCACATGTGAAATGCAACCAGAATCCGCAACATTTTACTGTCAGTCAATTATTTAACAATTCTTCTTCCCTCCAGTGCTACGAGCAACGCAGCAAATGAGCCCACTCGGCAGTGAAAATAAACCCATAACTTTTTCTACCAAAATTATCGCTGAGAATCACATTCAAATAGACATAAATGTACTTCCGCCGCAGGCAATTGAACGCCTCGCGGAGGAGCAGGTGAAGCAGTTGAAAAATTCATTTGGCTTCCTGGCTGACAGGAGCCCCCAAGTTGACCACGGTAAATCTATTTCCAACTTGTCCTAGTCTCTGATAACTTAGATTTAAAAATCTCCAGTAACTCAATTTTTTTATCGTCGACCGAAGACACCTGGACCGCGAGGAAAGCTCCTGAAGGAGGAATAAGCATCGCAGTTTCCGATTCAAAGTCCCAATTTTCTATAACACTTACCCACGGCAACAAAACTTTAATGACAACATCTAGAGGACCCCTCATTATCACCGAGACCTACTGGGAATGGAGTTTGTACCTGGGTAACTCGTCTGTTTACGGACTGAATTCAGCCGAACTGAATGGAACATTGAACTGGATTTACAACAACAAGGGAGACACTGTAAGTCCTAGCTTCCTGGGGATCTCAAGTGATGGCTCGGGGATTGGTTGTTATATCGAGTACATGGGGCCTATGGAAATTGAGGTAAACTCTTGTCCTAAAAAATTGTCAATCTATATCTTCCTGTTCTTCTCCCAGCACTCCATGATTGAACCTCCTATTGTCCAGGTATTGGAGTCGAACCTAATCATCTTGAGAGGATTGTCGATGCCAGAGACCCTATCAATCCACGTCTTCACCGGGGAAACTCCCCAAGAAGTAACGAAACAATTCAGAGTTTGGTCTTTATCATCAAAAGCTCAAACACCCGAAGTTACCCTGTCCAATCTCGGCTTACACATCTGTCCTGAGAAGGAAGAGACCTTAGAGACGTCTTCTAAGAACGTCAACCAGATAATTGAACACATGGAAAGTCGTGGAGCACCCTGGGACAGCCACTGCATTCACAAGAATTTCTACCTCACTCTAGACAAGACCCTCGATCAAGATGAGCAGATCCTGCTTCAGGAAATTAGAAACAATCTCACTCAGAAGGGGAAGACTGTTCTCCATCATCTTTCTGATCTCTGCTCCTTTGGCAAGAATGACCTGGCTTCTAAACTAGCAGAGCAGTCTCTGTTATTAGAGAATATTCATGCAGCTTACAGAGGAGTAAGTGGAAATGAACCTGTTGTCTATCCAAACTGGCTGGATGAGCGAACACTCGGAGTCTACGATACCGAAATCAAAAGATATCTTCAATCCTCCCCCACTTCTAAGTTCCTCTACCTACGAGACCTTTGGCCCAGAGATGATTCCAATATAACAACGAATTTTTCCAAGTTTGATTACATTCCCCAGGTGATTAATCGCCATTGTCACACACAACCTAGAGAAATTTACTTGAGATCCAATGGCCTCCATCTAAACCAATCAACTCTTTTTTACCCGTTTCAGCAATTACACACTCTCATGTCAATAGGATCGCTTCCCATCGACTTATCTTCATCAACAGCGGAATCTCATTACAAAGTTCACAACAGCTACGCCAGAGAATTCCGGGCTTTTGTAGAAAAATACGTGAATTCAATTGAAGTGGAGATGTGGAATGAGGAAGTGTCGAGTGGATGGCTGGCATTGAGAAAAATCCTCAACAGGGGCATTGCAAGTGGTGCTGTGGGTCAAGTGCCGTCAGCCATCTACATGTGCAGCATCAGATCACCGACTGATGACGACTTGTGTCAAAGGTAGTTCCATATTCACTCTTGAAGTCACTCTGCCCAAGAGAATTGAAGAACAATTCTTTCTTTTCAATTCCTGAGGGTAATAATTGTATTCCATATCTCCAGGTGGTATGGGATCGGCGTTGTGTTCCCTCATATTCTTGCTGTTCCCCAAAACATCCCCGATGGTGATTGGTTGAGCATTAGTACCTCCAAATATGTCGCTAAATTGCTGAGACTTCGGGCGAGTTTGGCGACATATCAATACGGGATTCTCGCAGAATATTACAACAGTGGAGCTCCTATTCTAGCGCCCATGTACTTCCATTATCCTGGAGACAAGTACATGAAATATCTGGAGAGTCAATTCATGTGGGGTGAGAGTGTACTTGTCGGTAGGTTCATCCACATTCTTGCTCATTCCAATGAGAAACATTTGAAATTTGCCTGGTTATGATTTTTTTTAGGGGTTGTAACTCGTCCCAAGACGATGCAGATATCTCTGCATATCCCGGGAGAGCAAAGCCAGCCCTGGCGGCATCTCCAAGGAGGCCAGGAAGTCCTGCCCACTGCTGGAAAGGGCATCTCAGTGTCTGTCCTCCAGGGGGAAATCGTCACTCTCCTACGTCCAGGTCACGTTGTTCCTTTCCACGAGGTGAGCTAGATTCAATTCTCTGATCCATTTGATCTCGATTGACGAATCTCTTTATTCTTCATAGACTCCGGGTCTTACGACCCTCGAGACTCGTCGCACTCCGGTGAAATTAATCTGTAATTTCGCCTGCAACGGGGGGAAGTGTCACGCTGAGGGCCGGATATTTTACGGCCGAGAGAGATACCTCAGCGTCGCTGTCAATAATTCTTCTCTTGAATTAAAAAATTCCAGTAACGACACGGCGACGTGCCCGGATCAAGCCACAATTTTCATAAATTCCGTCGAAATTCTCGACTCCAAATTAATTTATAATCTTAACTTAAATATTTCCACTTGTCGCTTCAATGAAACTATTGTCAATTTACAATTCGCCCCCCCGTAGCTCACACGCGCGACGGCCGACCCGTACGTCACCCGGATTTGGTGACAATGCTCACGTGGATATTATAAATGCAAAATCAGCTGAAAGCCGAATTGAATTCGGTTGAATCGTCTGAATTTATTCCTTCGCTTCCGCCGCTGAAACTGTCGATTCAGCTAATTCTCAAACAGTTCACACTGGCTTCCTCGGGGCCCCCACATCCGTTTGCATCAATTGCTCATAAATAAACAAACCGAACTATAACGCAAATGTCATATTAATGACAATATTGACTCCAGTGACGCGACATTTTCATTGAACCAAAATGGTTCAGCCCATGAATACTTCTGTGAATATTCTTGTAATTCCTTTATTGAAAATTTTATGAAAACTCAATTGAAAACACTTAAATCATTCATGTACAGTTAAAACTAATGTCGATAAAAATATAATTTGTAGATTTCAATGGAAAATAATAATTGAGCATTGGAAATAAATTAATTATTCAATGGGAATTTCTCCTCTCCTCGGTACTTCAGTTATTTCCTCCTCGACTTCACTTTTTTCCTTCTTTCGTCTCAGTGCACGACCTCGAATGTTCATCATTGTTCTTGACACTAGCCAAATGGCACCTTTCTCACAAACACAGCGGAGACCGTTGACGAAACCGATAATGAGACAGTGAGGAGGATATCCAGTTGTTCTGGCTTCAATTCCCACAGTCTTCAAGGAAGACTCCACAAATTTATCAGGGCTAGGAGCCATCCACGTAGCTTTCCTAAAATATAAAAACAAACATCACCAGATGTCCACCTTCCAAGAGCTCTCGGAGGATGTAAAAGAATGGATCTACAGTTGAATTAAATCCAAATGACAAGTCTAATGACACCGGACGACCGTCGCGCTCTTCAATCAACCGAATGATCTCCAACTCACTTGATCTTCGACATTTTGGTGGCCACAGGCCCCGGCAGGACACACTGCACAGTAACTCCTCTTGGTTTACCCTCAGCCGCCAGGTCTGCGCTGAGT
Source organism: Psyttalia concolor (assembly GCA_030522845.1). Taxonomy (NCBI): domain Eukaryota; kingdom Metazoa; phylum Arthropoda; class Insecta; order Hymenoptera; family Braconidae; genus Psyttalia; species Psyttalia concolor. The sequence goes on from JAPYZM010002439.1 coordinate 13,935, forward strand.
TTATCCACAAACGCTTTACTCGCCGCATACACCGACAGGTAAGGGCTCGGTATTGCCGCCGCTGTTGAACTAATATTAATTATCACTCCTTTTCTTCTCTCCATCATCCCCGGAAACACTGCTCGAGCTACTCCAGTTACGCCCGCCACATTCAGCTGCAAGATCCTTGCGATCGTCTCTTCTGAGACGTTTGTAAAGATCTCTGGATGATCGTAACTTGTGCCCGCATTATTTATCAGTACGCCCACCTGAAAAAATAGAGAAAGTCAACGAGTAATACTAATGCACGAGGTGCTCCCTATTAATTCGACGAGAACGAAGGATTTGTCCAGAGGACCTCCCCAGAGTCCCCTCCAACTTCCAAAAAATTAGACATCGTTACCTCAAGTTCCTCAATGGTCTTAGCAATTTTCGCGTAGACCGGCTGTCCCTCAGTGAGGTCAGCCTCGACAATTCTCGTCTCGACTCTGTACTGTTCCTTGATTTCCCTAGCAACAGTCTCCAATTTTTCCAGCGACCTGGACACCAGAACAATGTCAAGCCCCTTGGCAGCAAGTGCTTGGGCAAATGCCTTGCCAAGGCCATCAGTAGCTCCAGTTATCACTGCCCATCTTCCCTGGGTGGTGAGATCAATGCCGCAGTTCAGAGCCGGTGCAATTAATTTCTTCCAGGCGAAAACCGTTAATCTGACGACAATCCTCAAACCCACAGCTGCCACCACCACCACTGCCAGCTTCTCCCAACATGTCAGAGCCATTCTAAAGAATTCAAAATTTCTTATCAACTCAATCGACCTTTCTCTATCATTCGATAGCACAAATAACCAATTATTCAGTGATAATGTCTCGATTTTTAGGCGTCCGGTATTAATTCTGATGCTTCAACTACTACGACTCGTCAATGACTGTGGGACGTACGGTAGAATTTGAGTGCTTACGCTGCGATAAACGTTATCACCAGAAGCTGTCGTTAACGCTCGGCCGAAGGTCCCCGACAGACTGTGAGAAATATTGACGCGGTTGGACAAAAATTAAAATTAATTCAACTCATCAGAAGAATAATTTGACCTATTCATTAGAATTTGGAATTGTACTTTGCAATTTTGCCTCTCGTTTGTCTAATTTCGGTGTTGTTTTTCAAATAATGGGGAAGTAGAGAGTGATTACAGTTCAATCATAAAAATAATTCAATCTCAATAAATCATACAGAATCTCTTTCCTTCTCATATCAATATAATTATTTCAATTTTTATGACTCAGCTGTTGGTCAAAGGCACGTCAGAGCATCTCAGAAATGCATCAATTCTCACTCATTATAAATTCTAATTATCGGAAAGAAGACATAAACAACCAATGGATTTCTGTTTTTCCCGCTCTGAACTTCTTGTTACATAACATAAGCGCTATAAAATTATAAATATTAATGGGAAAATTCAACAGAAGTCTCGCCTTCTTATTCACCAGAAAAACCCGGAAATAAATTTACCCTCTCTGTCTAATTTTTCTGTTTCAATTAGACTCTGTACTTCTTTTATTATAAATTATAATCAGCTGACTATTAAATTCATCTCTACTTCCTCATTATTAAAATAACAGACTCAAAAATGACAATTGGATATCTCCGCGAATTTAATCGCTGAAAACCGCGGAAGAAATTCCTGCCATTACACTAGGACTGTAATTGCCCTAATTATCCAGCACTCACTCATAATTCCAAATAATAAAAATACAAAATCAGTATTTACTTACCTGTCAGAAGCATCAGCTTTCCCCTGATTTTCACCAAAAAAATCCAACAATATCACTTCAGCTACTCCCAAGTAACGAATAAAATAACTCAGAGCTGATTAATGAGTTATCACAGATCCACATTGGATTGATGATTAATTAAAATAATCCAAGCATGAGGAGCAGTTAATGGTTTATGACTTGTTACACTACTGGTCGGTGCACTACCACAGACAAATCGAAAAACGCACGCGGTCGATTCCGTCGTCGAGGATTTTCGATGCGCGCGCGCAATGTCAGGGCTAGTAGCCACCAGGGAATGGTTCACCAAGTGCTTTTCCCCACTTCTTGAAACACAAGCTTTCCTTCTTTCTCCCACTGATTGGCCAATAACAACAATCAGGCCTCTTTCTTTGGCACACTTACACGCCTCGCTGACTTGGAGAATCTAGGCTGTTTGATTCATCCAGGACATCTGATGCTAATGATATTCACGAGAAATTGATATTAACGTTGATTTTTTTTTAATCATTAATTTACGTCGCTCCAGCCCGATCTGCTGTGACAATCAGCGAGACTGAATAGACAGATCGCGACGCCTGTCTCGATCGGCAATAAACTTAATATTATGGTGATTGAACAATTGTCTATCAGAGCAATGAGACAGTCGCTGTGAATTTTATTCCAGGACTTCAGTAAACAATTGCTTCGGGTAGCCATTAGATTGGGGAAATCCGAGGCTTTTGGCTCTGCTGGGGGAACTTTCACTGAAGTTAATGAAGCGATTTTATTCATGTCTCTAGTCCTAGTTAAGATTGGTATCCAGGCAAAAAAAAATGTAATCAACAACTCTCCATCAATTGTTCGTTGTACAATTGCCTGGAGGTCCTTCGAGCTAATTAAGTCGGCCTAATTTTATATTTAATAATTTTTTAATTGAATTTTTCATCGATCCCAGGCTATACCACGTATTTTCGTCACTGGCCTTGGGCAAAGAGGAAGATCAAGGCAGTGGTACCGTTGATCGTACCATGATCTCCCCCTACTACTTAACTCGTAGCTGAGATCTCACTCGATGATATTTACCCGCGGGCAGTAGGTCAAATACCCAACATCCTCTCGCTTTTCGACAGGTACCGTTTTCTCATTCATTTTCGGGGGAACGACAGACATCGCTGGAATGTTTACAGACGAGCTAGTGCAAATGATCGACGAGCTTTTCCCCCAGTGAATTTAGGGGCATTTTGGAATAATCATTAGTTATTACCGATTAATTTTGCTACAACGCTTGAGCGACCTTAATTGAACCCAATTTCCTATAATTTTCTCCTGCTCAATATGTCAAAGTAATCAGTCGACTCAATCTAATGAGAGCTTTAAGGATTGTCTGTCCTCACTGAGGTCATTATTAATTTCACACTGAAATCGAAATGTAATCATTAAAGTATATTACTGTGATGTAATGGATTCTCACGTTAATTTGATGGAAATCATGATGACGCTGGCAATTCCTGGATGATTGTAATTTTTCATTGAATTACAAATCGAGTGAAAAATCAAATTGTCCATTGGACATTGTAAAAGAAAAATCACGGGGAAAGCCGTAAAATTACTCGATAGGAATAATCAGATTGTCAATAAAAACAAAATGATCAATGACTTTGTACTACCCGGAAGTTTAATGAACGCGCAAAAAACATAATGCAGGAAGTCTGGACTCGACTCGCACTGGGATCTATATCGCGATCATAATTCACAGTGGTTTTCCGGATATCCAACACTCTCGCTTTCTCTTGGACACTCCGTTACTTGATACTTGAACGGGAGCACTCGATAGAAAGGTACGAGTCGGTAGAAAGCAGACGTATCGTCTCCACACCTGAATTTTCTCTTATTTTGTTATGCTAAAGATACTTTGATCGTTAATATTCGTGCCAATAATGCGCAGTAGCAATTGGCGAATGCACTTTTGGCGAATGTAAAATATACACGTCAAGCCAAAGCCTATTGACTGTGACAAAACATCTAGCAATTTATTCGGAGAAATTCAGAAAGAATTTCAAAAATAAATTAAACGCAAAATCGCGACCTTCAGAGACTACTTGATAATCCTAAATTCTCCTTCACTTTCTCTAGCTCGCAAACAAAAATGAGTTCAATCTTCACTTACCCAGAGTTTACTCCTGCAAGAAGTCAATGGTCTCGATTTCTTTTTCCTGAATGGACCACTGTGGATATTTCAGTTCTCCCGTCTTGACTACTTCTCGTCCAGCCAGCATTGTTCGAGTATGATGAGCATAATGAACAGATTCCAAGTAGTACTGTCTCCACTTCAAGGCATCCTTGGCAAAATTCTTAGTCCACTTCTGCCAGTCGGCCCTCGTCACCTGATTCGGCTGCATCTTCGTTAACTCATTGATCATATTTTGCATCCAAATTGTCCAACTGTTGGCTCGCTCTGACATTTCCCCTAACCACTTTCCGAAGTTCCTCAACTCTCCCGACTCCACCATCGGAGGATTCTCATTCAGGAAGACCATTTCAGAATCGGTCAGAATACTACGGACCCACTGAGCAATTTTCCCGGACAAAACATCGAGAACGTCTCGCAGATGTGGTGTCAATCTCTCTGGTGTTTCTGCATTGACTAATCGCTCTAATTTTTCGTAAACGGCTCGATGAATCCTGTCAGTCATTGCGTCATCTCCCTGGTTCTCTCTCTCTTTGGCCACTGCATTTTCAATTCTATCAAAAATCCTGAGGAGATCCAGGAAGGGCACGTCAGTCTGCAGCATCTTCCGTAGATTCCCCTCAATAAAGTCAGACTCTTTTTCCCCTGATCGTTGACCTTCTCTTGGAGCTCCTTTAGATGGCAACGATGACGGATACGTCGACGACGGAATTCCCGCCTTCGAGAGCTCCTCCGTCGTTATATCCAGTACCGATGGCTTCAATACATCATCCGCTTCTTGCTCGGCTTCTGATTGGTCTGTTGGTGGTTCAGTTGAAGATTTGAGCTCTGATTTTGCGGCTGCTATGGTGGAGATCTCTTCGCCTACCACTTCGGATGATTCCGAGGGGATTAATTGTTCTGAAGGTATTGCTTGAGGTGTTGGGGGAACTGTGGGATCGTTTGCCGAGACTTCTGCAGTCGTCGGAGCATCCCCAGCGTCTGGAATGGCTGCAGTACTTCCCGGAGTTGGAGAAGGATCATCAGCTACTGAATCCGGCGATGGTTTGATGTCAGATATTTTTCCGTCGATCTCCTTCTCTGTTTCTACTGCTTCGTCTGGATCTTCTGGAATTCCAGAAGGCAGTACAGCTGGTAATGCAATAGTACTGACTGATTTATCATCCTCTAGTGCTTCGATTCCCGTGTCAATGTCTTCCTCCGTTGGGGAGTCTTCTGCTGGTATCGGTGCTGTTGACTGCTGTTGAACTACTGACTTATCGTCTTCTGGGTGATCTGTCGAGGCAATTTCAGGGACAGTGACTTCCTCTTTTAGTGGAGGTATTCCATCACCTTCGGAGGGTTTCGTATCAATAGCTGTCACCGGTTCATCCACTAAAGGTTCAGGACTGTCTTCTGCGCCTTCATCTGGAGAGGGTTTAGTTTCCTCCTGGGGTTCCTCAGCCGGTGAGGGCTCCTCTTCCTCCCCTATAGGCTCCCTTTCCTCCTCGGTAGGCTCCCCTTGATCTACCGGAGGCTCCCCTTGATCTGCCGGAGGCTCCCCTTGATCTACCGGAGGCTCCAGATAATCTTCCGAAGGTGCTACAGTCCGCGCAATTCCACCAGCACCACCGGCACCTCCACCGCCATCCCCATCACCGTCATCGTCATCTTTTTCATCACCTCTTGGAGTTTTGTCGCCATCTTTTTCATCGTCTAATTGATCATCCTCCTTGTCTCGATCTTCTCTTGAATCGGTAGGCTCAACCGACTTTAATTGTTTGACGTCTTCAATTTTTTGAGGAATAAATTCTTCCCCTTCAGACTCTTCAGTCTCGTCCTCTGATTCTTCCTCCTTCATCTTTTTTCGCTCCTCACATTCTCTTTCAAGATCTTCCTTATGAGCCTCTGCTACTTCGAAGAGGACGCCTGCGATCCATGCCGCAATGATGTCGGCGAGGAACTTCATCTGTTGGGTCGTGCGATCTGCATTGTCCACTGGAGTATACTCTAAGGTAGTGGATAATCGTTTTATTATTATATCCGCAATGTCCTTGAACTCCTCCTTAGGGAGGTGGCATTTCCACTGCAGGAGGCTCTTCACAAAGGCTTCTGCCATCAGGTATTGGCAGCTTACTGCGTCTTTGTCGAATGGACTGTGAGGAACTTCTGACTTTTTCGGGGCTCGAGATGACGATTTACATTGCAATTTTCGAGTTTTCGATTTTTTCTTCGCCTTCGGGGGCTTGTCGCGGAATAATTGCTCGGCTTGTCTGAAAAATTCAACGAATTCAATTCAGACATGTTGCAATCGCCAAAAATGATAAGACCGTGGCATCTATCAATGCTAGAAAGAGAACACCAGATAAAGCGTGAGATATTGAGTGAAGATAACATACTCAGGTGTCAAGCATGTTTCTCCCTCCAGAATGTTTATCAATCGGTCCACCAGCTCAGCAGGAAGAATGTCCCCTCGATCCTCAAGAGTCGTCATCATTCTCTGCCTCGTAGGCAGTGCCAGCTCGTTTATCCTGGGAGAAATCGGCCGCAACTTCCGCTCGACTTCTTTCTTCCCACAAGGGGATGGACATTTCCGACTTGGAGTGGCCAACAAGTCTATCCACTCTTTTTTGGATAAACAGTGCCTGGGAATGGCGTCCATCTTGGGAAAGGTGCATGGTTTCTCCGGGAGAAGGACTGTTACGGTCGCCGGACGTGTCGGTTCTTTGTTCTTTCTCTTCAATTTCTTCGAACAATGGTCCTCTTTGATTTTTACAGGTTTTTTAGATGTTTTTGGCCGCCTCCCCGGCGATTGCTGCCCCTGCACTGGCTTTGATTCGTAGCCGATGACTGGTTGCGTTGATTGTTCGTCAATTTCGGCTTTTCTGATTTCTTCCTCCACTGGTGTAGCGTTTCGTACGTCGGCAGGCTGATCCTCATCGTCCTCCATCTTGATTTTTTGTTGCAGTTATAATTGATGAGTACGGGCCAATGAAACGATTACTGGAGATTTTGAGCCGAAATAGAGATAAATTATGGGGATAATTTCAGCTACATGATGTTTTTTTAATTGTGTAATTGCTTTTGACAATTAAAAAAGTATAATTTCAGGGAACAAATGACGCACTCCAGTGCGTGCTTGTCTGGGCCTATGCGCCGCGTCGCGGCAAGAATGCCAACTACCTTTACAGACCCCCATATTACCAGCCGTCCCCTCTCTACTGAGCTCCAGCAGATGTCGCCGCGCCTCACCTTCCCAGTTGATACACCAGCCATCCAGTTTCCCAGTTTCCAAATCGATCACTCCTGCAAGTCCCACTGTGCTCATTCAAGAAAAGGTTGTCTAGGTTGGCCTACAGTCTGCGTATCACAGAAATAAATTCAGCCCAGGATCAGTGCATCCCCCTCTCACTCTTCTCCGTGTTATCACTTAAACAATTGTCCCTCCCCCTGTAATTACGAGAAAAAAATTCCCGGATGTCGAGGATTCGATTGTCCCCTTGATCTTCAGGTGGATGTGGTGTACAATTGACATAAAACAGCAGAAGACATGCACGAGTGATATCTAAAATGACTGGGCTATCACCTCGACTGGCTTGATAACCAGCTAATAAAAATCATTCCTATTGTTAAAACGGATCACTATCTCCGTGTGCAGTAGTGGTAACGGGACAACGAAGGGATATGATGAGGTAACGAACCGAGAATGAGATATAGAAGTGGTGACCTCCTCAGCTATGCAGTCCTTACGCTCACTTTGCATCTCAATGGTTAGTAAAACAAAAGATTTTAACGTAAACATTCCATCCATTGCTGTTGTAGAATAATCAACACCTCTTGAAATCGTTGAGTACGACAATTTCAAGGATTTATTCCAGAAGGACTTTCATCCCAATTTCTGTACATTGAAAGTAGGGCATTAAGCTCCAGCATACACACTTCTACAGTCCTAAGTTTATTCAGTCCTGTTGATCAATTTATTGTTCGTCAGTAAATGAGGGCTGCCTCACCTCCAATCAAGTGGAAAAATAATTGTTTTATTGAAATCCATAGACTTTACTTTGTGATTGGCTTTGGAGTCAAGAGGATGAGTAGAAAACTGAAGAAAATTGTGCTCAATTCTGTAAATGGTATTGTCAATCGATAACATCTGTAGATTTGCAATTGTTTCCCTCATTTCTGCAATGATGTAAGAGTCCCTGAAGATGTGTCACGATTGTTCGATCCACGTGGTAAAGTGGGAGTAATCAATCTATTCTAGAGGAGTTTCGGTTAATGATTCAACAGGCTATTCATTCCATTCAATCAGAAAATTTTAAATGATTATTTAATTCCTGTGTAGACTTGGAATCAAATAATTGATATTGAAAGATTGGAGGTCTTCGTGATCTCTGCTAATTAATGATTATTACGTCTTAGACGTCCTTGACGAATCAATGCTAGCGTGTAACAATTGGAGAAATTAATATTTCCCATTTGATGATGAAACAGGTCAAGTCGATGGTGCTGGTGTATGCAAAGACTCGCAAGGACGGACTTATGAAACTGGCCACTTGTTTATACCTGAGCCTTGCACTGTGTGCATCTGCGACAATGGGAATCCCAAGTGGTGCAAGGAAGTCATATGCACTTTGCCACAGGTAAGGGGCGCATTGATTACTCTGATTATTTCTTCGAGTTTACCTGCGATTACATGTAATCAAATGGAAGTTTTCCTCGTAAACGTGCATATCTTGAATTTTTTATTGATTCTTTTTTATCAAATGCTGGCAGTCGATTGAAATTTCGATTTTAATCAGGAAAAATATGAAGAGCCTCGCTCGTGATTCAAGTGTCAATATAGCTAAATAATTGGTGAATAATGTAGCAGTGATCCAGCCATCGTCTTAGAAACATAATCCGACCATCGTTGCCTCTGAGCGACAGCGTGGTTCCTCAATAACGGTGGCCCCAGGGTCTAAAAGCCGATGAAATTAATGGCCTCCTTACTCGGGTTCAACTCCAAACTTTGATTATAGCGTGCGTGAAAATTGGGCGTATACGGGGGGGTTCCCTCCCCCCCCCCCCCCCCCCCCCCCCCCCCCCCCCCCCCCCCCCCCGCAGCCCGCGAGGCGAGGAGAAGAGAAGAAAAAAAAAATAAATACCCTCGTAAATAATGCGTTGAGACGTCGGAAATTTCTGTTGATTTTTTGAAAATTCCAGGTCAACTTCTCGATTGTTTAACAAATCTAGCACCTCCCACACGTTATTTTCAGAAACCAATGTCGAAGCAAGACTGCAAATCATTCAGGATGGACGGCACGCCCTGCTGTGAATTTATATGCCTGGATAATACACTGTCCTCAGTGACAAATGACAAAACCGATGGGATAGATGGGAGCAGCGATGCCACTGCCAGTTACGATTTTGGATTGAGACTGGTGGCAAGCTGTTTCACAGCCATTCTGTCTCTGAGTCTTCTGTTCTTCCTCATTCACAGACTTCGACAACGAAAAATTCGAGGTGAGATTGGATTTTACCTTCCCTCACTCGCACAAAAAAAATAATGAATGCGATCACCTCTCCTTCTCTCACAAATATTAAAGAACCTCGAAATTATTATCTATCAATTAATCAGTTTGCGTAGCAGGAAGACAGAGTCGTCAAATGGGCGACGAGACCCGTTCCTTGGGTAGCATGGGTTACTTGGAGCGTGGAGGGTTGCCCCACGGCATGCAGATGGATGACCTGGCCTGCGGAGGAGGCTATCCGCTGTGGAAACCCCCGGGAAACTATTTCCCCCGTGGTGAGGCACCCCCGCCGTACGAGGAGGCAGTGGCAGCAGCAAGAGCTGAGCAGGCTCTCTTATCAATAACTCCACATGCCCTATCACCCCTAAACCTCGCCAACACCTACCTAACGACGCACAACAGTCACTCAAGTGTGACATTATTAGCTGGAAATGCGAATTTAACAGCAAATTCACCGACTCCATCCAATCACGGAGCAAGTCCATCATCATCAGTGTCAGGAAGTCGTCCATTGAGTGCCGTGAATCCTCATTGTCATCAGCAGGGCCAGAGTGAAGCTGTGTCACCAGGTTTTTACAACAACTCGTCGACCACTAGTTTCACCATGGGCAACAGTACCTATGAGAATTTACCAACTCCTATTACAATGACTAATATGAGTAGTATGACAGAAGTTGGTCCACAACACTCGACCAACAATGTGCAGACACAATCTTCATCAATGAATCACCAGAACTCGTCAAAGACTCATCACACGACACTTCCACGTCAGGGCTCGGCCTTCACAATCTCGGCTACTCTACCAAGTGCCAGTGTCTCAACGCATCGTACAATTCCCAGAACTCTAGCAACGAGTAGCAATCTGAGGCTGAGACGTGATTTTCTGGCGAACAAACCAGTCGCTCCATTGTTCGGCGAAGTACCCAGGGATTTTACCACGGAGAGACAGCCAAGATCTGCTCCACCAGCAATACCCAGCACCGACAGTGCTACCCAAGCAGATTTCTACGCTGATACATTCCCAGCTAGTGCCACAACTCACTCGAACGAGTCACAGACAGATGCATCTTCATTTGGGGGAATTATGGCTGTCGGTAATTGTGATAAGAAACCACCGCCTTTACTGGCGTCTAACGAAGCCAATCAGGATGGTAGCTTCGAGTCTTTCACGTGCAACTGCAGTATGCAGGCACTGCCAACTCTACATGATGACACTGATGACTACAGAAGTGAGTGTGAAAATTGTAAAAGTGCCACAGGGTCTAGGTACTATCTGGATAATGAGGATGAACTTGTTACTTCACCTCACGAAACTATGACACTACACAGGAGACCTGAGGATACTGCCGCTAGTGTTACTCCACAGTATTACAGGACTTCACTGACACTGCCAACAAATACACGTCAGCGTACAAGGTAAGTGAAAAATCATTGATTATTTAGCTGATAAATTGCTACAATGGAGGTGTACACTCCAAAAGACAATTTATCAATTGGCCCTACGTTGTCTTTCAGGACCACTGGGGGTCGAGGCAATTGGATCATGCCAGAAAGTTCAACGGAATCGTCCGATGACGATTGAACTCTTAACCAATCTTCCCCTCCTTACACGAATTTTATTCAACTTCCAAAACTATAAAATGAAAAAAATTCTATAGATATTTAATGGGAAGTATTCCAATTATCGGTGGATTATCGTGACATCAGTTGCTTCATACGTGCTCATCAGGAATTAGACTACGATAATATCATAAGTGAGTGCCAAAATTTAATGACTTGAGTTTAACAGCACAGTTATGATTAAACGAATGTTGATAGTTGTTGATCTTCAAGTTCTCGCGATTTTTAGTTCATTAAGGGGTGGGGGCTGTCCATATATTGTGTAGCACAGTGGGGGGGAGCTATGATTTACTATTGATTATTGAATATCGAGTTTTAATTATTTCCATCAATCGTCCGTTGTTTTGTAGATTTCAGAGAAATCTAGAACTTCGCGTTAACAAATTACGACGCAAGAGACAACGAAATTAGGTATTCATGAGTGTTACTCCTTACCTGGAGTGAATTTTATGGGCGTCGAGGGGTTTTAGAGGTCTAGAACCCGATAGATCATCGCCAATATCACGTCAGTCATTCGATTTTCTTTCGTAAAGAAAGTGATTCTTGGGATTTTAAAATTTTGTATTAAATACCTTGCGTAGTCGGATCTAAAGCAGGGAAAAATTCGGAAGTAGGGAGAATTGTTTCACAGAGTACATGGACAACCCCTGAATGGTAATTGAAGTCTCGGTGAAATGGCAGGAGGCCAGGGCGCAAGGGGGGCTAAGAATTGGCTGACAATTTTCTAATTTTCCGCCTCTTACCATTTCACTTGTCAATTATTAGGACATTTTTTCGGAGTGTAGGTGGATTTAGTCGAGTAAATAACAATTTCAATCTCACGTCAAGTATGGGAGTTTATATAGAACCTGTGGTACCTGATTCGATCCTACTCATCCCTTCTGGTGGAATTGTTGATAGAGGTCTCTTTATCATCGCGTATATAATTACTTAGACATGTGAGTGAAGAATACCCATAACAATCTGCCAAAAAATGCCAAAATTCATGAGATAGTTCTTGCAATGCTTACTATCACTCAATTAGACGGGTACATTACATCAAATAAAATGACAAACCAAAGATAAATTGATTCCATTATTAATCAGTTTTGTTTATTTGTTATATCTTTATTATTGAAGATAATTGAAGTTTTATTAAACGTAACGTTCCAAGTTTTTATCCACTGACTTCCAAAAATAGGACGTCTAGTCTCTGGTGATATTCAATAAACTGAATTGTGCAAAAATTCTGAGGCACTAACGATGAAATATTTGTCTCAGTATGAAATAACCGCGCACAATGAACAGTCAAAATCGATATCAGTAAGCCTAATGTGCATCATTAGAATTCATTGGTTAATTCTTCCAGAATAAGGCGTAGATTTATTGATTTTAAAATGAAACAATTGTTTCCTCAAGGATATCATGAATAATGAGTGGTTAGAGATCAGTAATCAATTGAAATAATTGCAAACATTTTATCATAGAGACGCGGAAGAGCAACGTAAGAAATTAAATCAGTAGATCAAATCGATTTTTCTTTTCAATTCATCTTGAATATCGTCAATGTATTTATCAATTTTTAATTGTTATTTTTTTTATCCAGCGCCATAATCTACGTTTTTTTAAAGCTTTTTTTCTACTTTTGTAGAAATCCTTTTGGAACTCTAATTAATTTCCAATAGTCGAATGACTGCGAAACTATCAACAATCCTCGAATGCATCCTCCCAAATGAATAAATTATTGTTGTTGCAATTGTGTCTAATAAGACCGTAATTGTGAATTAATTAGCTAACTATCGTCACCAACGAAGTAAATAATTTCTCAAAATCAAGATGAATAATTAATTCTTAAGATGTCCTTTCCAACTATTACCAATTAACAGATGCACAATGCACACGTTCATTCAGCCAAGTAATTTATCCAGTATTATTAATTTATACAGAGAAACAATCATAGAAGATAGATTATCTGTGGTCTCGATAATGAACAAATTGTTTAATTAAAAATGAAAATAGAATTTAACGCTTAAAACACAAGAAAATAACTTCAATGTTAATTGTCGCACATTTTTTTTAGTATTATTGAAATTTCAACGAAATTGAAGAACAAAAATATTCAAAGATTTTGCTTTTGTTTCATTTTACACATTAAAAAAAAATAAATTTAACAAATGACCACCGATAGTATAAACAACTAATGGGTACACATAAAAATATACGTTTTTACAATCGAAGGTTCAAATAAAAGTGGCTAGTGATGATTTGCTAATTATTTCTTACAACTTATGTGACGTAACGTAAACAAAAAGGAATAAAAAAAAATACCGTAATTATGTGTTCGGTCGAACTACACTCTGATATCTCAAAATATGTTGCTACTAATCATTTTATAATTATTATAATTAAATATCTAAACAATCGACAGATGATGAGAAATATGGTAACACTAGGCGTTAGGTAGACGATAAATATACATTTTTTATATTCTATTTGTTTGTCAGTTGAGCATATTATTAATATTTTTCACTTGAATTTAGTTGCTCACTTGCTCTGAGTATCGGGATAGAGCAATGCTGATGCAATTTTTTTATTGTGTGAAGTGGAAATTAATTAAAATCCGAAAATTTCGTGGAGATTGTCACCCGAATATCACAAAAGGAAACAATTTTTAATTATTTTAAATCACTTTGTTGTCAAGAGATTCGGGAAATCGTCTGCATAAAATTGTCGGCTTCATCATCCAATCACTCACGTCTGTATTGATGTAGATCATATTTGATAGCGTATCAATGGAATTTATTTGTATTTCCATTATATAGAAATGAAGTTACATATTATATTGCATTCGACGATGAAAATGGGGAGATTGTTTTATTGCACTGTGTAACATAATGTCTACGGAATGGATAATGTGAAAATGAATGATTGAATGTATAAAATGTCAACAACAATTGTTGAGAAAGGGGTGTGAAGTTTGGTGAAAGGACTTTTTAATCAGTGGGTGAGGACTAGAGCCATTCATGACCAACGGTTTGCAAAAATCATTCTCAATTAATGGTTGATCTCGGTAATATTAACGGAAAAATTGTCTCTCTGTGGAGAGGCCTCTCTCAAAAATCTCACGTGATTATTGGCTCTCTAATGAGTTCAACATCTCATGTCCTCCATCTTTTTTTTCAATTTGTTTGTCAAGTGAAAACAAAATTATGTAATTCAATGCATGTCAAATGTAAGTATGATGGCAGTTGGATTGACTTCCTGTCAATTTTATTCTAATGATTTGCCCTTTACCTAGAGAAATCGATAAAGCTACCAACGAGGGAAGAGAGAGAAAGTATTGAGATAAACCACATCAGAATTTCGACGAGTAAAATTAACTAAATTGAATATTATGAGATGTATGAAAAAATGTGAGTGAGCAAATTTTTATTTCTTAAATTTAATAATTGTATGATAATATAATTGTCGTTAACGTACAAAGTAAAAAGACATTGAAACCAAAGACTCACGTTTGTTTATTTATCTGCATGAGGTAGATGTCCCAGTTACTGACCCGGTGATGGAAAATCGATGGCAATCATTGATTTAAAAAAATCTGAAAGACCTGAAAACAAAGAAAAACCCAAATGAAGTAACCCCCAAAATCTCTCGTATCCATTCCCAAATGTATCGATGAAAAATCGGAAGCAGACTCCAAACTTCGCGCCCATAGCCGCCATTTTGGAAAGCCGGAGACGTCCGTGAAGTTTACTTCGAATCGGTTGTATTAGTGCATCGTCTGGCTCACAGTCACCAATTTACAGTCAGCCGAGACGGTAGACGTAAAACATGGCTGAAGCCGTTGTAGACGGGACTCCAATGTCCCGTTTTTTTTGTCACAAGTGTAGTGTTGAAATCCAGCGTTTATTACCCGTGAGTATCCAATGACTTCAATGAATATAATTGAAATATTCTGTTGTCCGCAGACTCGAAAAAATCGCAGCCCATCTTGAGCCAATAAACTGTCACAAAACATGTGTGATTCACTCTTCCATCTTTCACTCCTTTTCCTCCCACTGCCTTTTCCCTGTTTCCTTCTCCATCGGTGATCTTTTAGGGCACTTCAGCGAGAAAAAAACCTGTCATCCCCTCTTATCATTTATCCAACTCATACGACTTTTTCACTGCCCACCCACAATTTTTTTAATCACTAAATGTCTAGGAAGTTGATCGATGCTACGCAAATCCGAGAATCATATAATGGTTGCCTCAGCCTCAATTTTGCTCTCTCCCAGGGCCCTGGATGAGTGTTATCAAAAATGTTAATTACGTTTAATGATTACTGCTCGACGTCATTGAATTTTTCACGTCAATAATCACGTCATTTGATCATTAATGTCGACCAAGACATTTCTGTGTGTCTAACCATGTCTTCAGCATTACAGTATTGCCATAATTGTTAATCTATTGTTGATATCGGGTGTGCAGAAGCTTTGAGAGGGGGTGAATGAATAAGGGAAAGGGGATTCTACTCGACTTTGAACGAATTAGCAGAGCCAAGTGACATTTTTCGTCATTGGTATTTCGGGAATGAGTGATTTTCAGACAAATTCCTGGACACTTTCTTTGCCGGATGGGTTGTCATCTGTAAACGAGTCGGTCGATTGACATTTTAGTCCAGGATTTCGCATTGGCCTGATAATTAACGTAGTCAACCGTAAACAGTGCTCTATCAGGGGAATTTGTGGCCAATTTCATGACGTTAGGTACCGCAAATTCGTACTCTTTCTCTATTGACCTTGAGAACATTTTGATGAATAAAAAATAACAGTGGAATCAGCAGTCTAATGTGCATCGCGGAAGAATTGCAAATCAATGTGTTGTGAAAAATTGATAATTTTCCAGTAGACGTTATCCAGATGTGCAGTTAATGTTTTATCACGCGAGTCTATTGAAGTCAAGTGTTTTTTCAACATTAACAAATTTTATGAATAATTCCATTTGTTAAAAAACACACGCCATCATATTTATTATTCTTTTTTATCATTTGCAGGACTACACATGTCCCCTTTGTGCCAGTGGATTCATAGAAAAGCTAGAAAACGAGGAAGATGACCACGATATGAGTATGGAAATTAGCGCTGAGGATTTCAATGATATTGACTTCGATGTAAGTAATTTTAACATTAATTTATTTGAGACTGCGTCCGAAATGAGTCAATGTCTGATATTGAAACTGTAATAATTAAATCATAACATTTTCCATTTTCTCAGCAACAAATGTACATGGAGCTCAGTGATATTCCCGAGCTCACTGTCTCGGGTTCAGAGGGCGGTGGAGGATTACCACGGAGTGACATAGCGACTCAAAGGAATAGAATAGAATTACCACAGAGTACGAGCCAACGTGAAGTCCAAAACAGGTCAGAATTATTTTCATTTCTTCGACATAATATTCAGGAAATGTCTACCCAAATCCCCTGCGAATGCTCCTCAAAATGAATACAAAATACATTTTGCCTGCGAATCTTGAGCGAATCTTGAGTTCTCAGTCAATCGTTGCCAATTGAAGAAAGAGGAACTGTCTCCGTCCACTTCATCCAATATTTTTCCAAATTAAACTCTGATTGTTATCAGTAAAATTATCAATCACTGGGACTTTATTTTAATGGTTCTGAATTTTTGAAAAGCCTTCGAACTCATCGGCCGTTAATCGCGATCGAGTGAAATATTTGAACGCAAGCCTTGATATTTCGCAGATTGTTAAATTCACGACACAGACGACGAATGTTGTCGTACGAAAATCTGTTCCATGAGTTTTTCATCAATCTGACTGGACTAGGACGTCCCGTCGCTACGGGTCAGCCACCTGTGTAAGTAACCAATTTACCCCAACAGTTAGTACTTAAAGAAATATATCCAGAAACTCGCTTCTGAATATTGGCTGAGTAACGGTCTCAGCATTTTTAATGCATCAAATTTGCACACTTGACTAATTCACTATACCTTCCCGTTATTAATTTGTATTCTATGATTATTAGGTTTTTCTTGGGTAATCCTGGTGACTACGTGTGGGGCAGAGATGGACTGGACTCTATAGTAACGCAGCTACTCAACCAAATGGACGGAAGTGGTCCACCTCCATTACCGCGGCAGCAAATTGACGAAATTCCAAATACCACAATTGGCCAATCTCACATTGGTGAGGATAATCCCTCCAATATCTCTCATCAACTTGAACCTATCAATTGTTTCCAAAATAGTAAACCCCCTCGACAGGTTTTAAATAATCTCTCAATTACCCTGGAGGGAAAATTGTATTTACAAGCGACAATCCATTTACACCGGAATTTTTACCTTCAATTACAGATTGTAAGCTGCAATGTTCCATCTGCTGGGAGGACTTCATTCTGGCCGAATCGGTCAGGCAACTATCGTGCAAACACTTGTATCACACCCCATGTATTGTACCTTGGCTTGAGCTCGTGAGTATTTAAGTCGTTGCATTGAAATTATTTAACAATTTTGACTGACTATCACTCTCACTTGAATAATTAAACTAATTGCAGTTGATCGACACTGAAATTCCTCCACTCTCCCCTCGCAATTAATTACAGTATTTTTCACAGGCTGTCCATTGATCGCATCCACTCTATCGATCAATTTTATCTTGAAATTTCAGCACGGCACCTGTCCTATATGCCGACAGAGCCTGGGGGACCAGAGCTCGGCGGAGGCAAATCAGGACGAGGTCGGGCCAAGCCTTGCAGCCCTCTTCAGAGCAGTTCAGAGCAGCAATCAATTCAACAGCAGAGCATCATCTACCTCCTCATCAACAAGTAGCCACTTCAGCAACGACTCCTCCAATGAACATTAAATTAAAAAAAAAAACAATCTCGTAATGAATTTATTGTACAGTGTCGCTCCTCCTCTGAGTTAGGTTCATACATTTCACAGCGTTTCTCGCACCCTGACAAATTGTACATTACACAATGAATTGTCCTCTTTCGAACAGCAACATACACATCCCATCATTGAGCTCTGCAAATTATTTATAAAAGTGCCCGAACGTCCTGAACACGATAAATGAGGAGACAGTCATCGATGATTGGAAAGTTCATTTTATTTCCATTTCTGTTTGTATTCACGAACGTTGCCGTGAATTGTTAATTATTTATAAACAAAACATATCAATGATATGATATGATGCAGGAAAAGGTGTGTGCAGCAGCGACAATTCGGATGATTTTACTCAATCTTTTGTTCAATGAAATTAAGTTTTGTCATTTTGTCAACATTTTTTTTTCAAGCAAGTAATGCACGTCATTTGAAAAATATTGTCAAATTGTAAGATCTTGATTATCAACTTATGGTCATTCTTTCATTAAATAAATTCGTGAAGAGCATTGGATTTGTTTAATCACCTCTTTGCATTCATCAAGATGCTGTCTTATGTGTGCTGTAGAGGAAATTATTGATAAATAATAATTTGTAGATGATTTTGTCTGTTTTGAAAACCTTGAATTGCCTCTTCTGTGAAGATTTTTAACTTCACGAATGAAGAGGTCTCGACATCTTTCCTGGAGCAGTATACCAGATATTTCTATGATCACTCGTATTTTGTTTTTACCTCTGACAATTCATTGCGATTTTTAATGAATAATATACAGTTAAAATAATAATCAGTCATGCGAGGATTGAATTACACGTTCCGAGATGAATTAAAACTAGAGTTTCATTGATTTCATTACTATCACGTTTTCATGTCAGCACGGATGTATCGAGAAATGGGCCGAGAAGCTCGGGGAGTATAAATAAATCATAAATAGCTGTCGTTAAGTGGCTGGCGAGTGTGCGAGCACACAAACTCATCTTGTGAATAATTAAACAAAACTAAACAGTAATATTAAACATATTAACCATGTTTGTTACGGAAAATGGATGAACAATGGAAAAATCTAGCCAGAATTTACCGACAGGCGATGCTATGATGTAATGATAATCCTGCTTTATAGTTTATAAACGTGTAAATTAGTGAAGATATTAAAAAAATGAGAAAACAAAAATAAAACGAAATAAAAGCAATGTATTTATTCATCAATTAATCAATAGTTGAAATTTTTTACCTCTCGCAATTGTTTGAACACTGCCACAGTTGTCAGTGATTAAATTCGAAGCTGGCGAGGAATAGAAAGCCATCACCGGGGAGCTGTGGCCCTCAAAAAAACCGAGCATTAATTATTTGTTTAAATGTCACGAGAGCACAATTTTTATTGGCTTCAGAGCCAATTGATCCCCGCACTCCACAGGTGAGAGATGCACTATTGACTCCCCTGGTCGATACTAATTTAATATTGCAATTACAGAGAAGTGGGGACAGTTCTTTCAGCTGGAATAGTTCCCGAGCTCGCACGATTTTATCTCTTCCCATCGAAGATTTGTCTTCAAGTGATTTTTACTGCCATGTGGAACTACGTTTTTCTATCTGGAATCGTTCTACTCGTGTCAATGTTGTATCACTACAACGTTGTCAGGCCCTCCAGTGTTATCGAATACCCGGAAGATCGTTACGACTATATAGTGGGTGAGAGCATTTTTTATCTAGTGCATCGACACTCAGCTTATGCAATTCTTCACTGAATTACTCTACAATCGCGAAACCTTCCCGAATAACTTGTCTGACTATTTCCCAATTTTACCACTGCTCGCGGATTATTTTCTTCTCTTCAATTTTTAATTTATCGGTACTCTTATTATTTTGTCTTCCCGGTGGCATGAAAATGCAGTTGGAGCAGGGACGGCGGGATGTGTGGTAGCTTCCCGGTTGTCCGAGCTACCCAATAAGAGTGTGCTTCTGGTGGAGGCTGGAGGGTACTTCAATTGGCTCTCAACTGTCCCTCTCGCTGCTCCCCTCATGCAGGGGACTGCTGTCGATTGGTCTTATAAAACTGAGCCGCAGTATTATGCATCGAGGGGTTTTGTAAAACACGTAATTTACGTATTTCATTTGAATGAAATAAACAAAATAAATAATTATTATATAAAATGAGAAAACCCCTCCGACTCGGGATCAGAATAATCAGAGCAGAAATTGCAATTATTCCATAGCGAGGGTTCTGGCCCAGAGGTAAAGGTCTTGGAGGCAGTGGACAGCTGAACTTTCTCCTCCACTCCTTCGGGAAGCCGGAGGACTACGCAGAGTGGCCCACCGGCTGGTCCTACCACAATTTAGAGCCGTATTTTGAGAAAGTCTCGAGGATTATGGGAGTTCCTGGCGTGCCTGTAGAGGGGGAACTAACGAGAATATTCACCGGAATTCGTACTTCACAATTCCCTGGGGACGTCGTCATCGAGAAGGCGGAGAACACCATAAAACGAGGAAAGAGATTCAGCACTTATCATGCCTATCTCCAGCCCGCTTGGAACCGAAAAAATCTTCACATTCTGCCGGAGACTCTGGCTGCCAAAGTAAAACATTTTTTTTAGATCAATCCAATG
>JAPYZM010002440.1:0-21891 GCA_030522845.1 Psyttalia concolor
CCGATTCGTTTTTTTTTTTTTCAGAGTGGAATATTGACAGGAATAAATTGGAAATGAATTGATAGACTTTCGAGGGGAATGAAAAATGAATTTAAGAGATTACATCGTCAATTTAATTCTGGAATAGGAACGTAGCGGCGTTTCGCTTGACATTCGTCGTTTACAATGGGAGTATGATGGGGGGGTGAAGAGGGGGAGGGCGAGAAGGGGTGAAGAATCGTATCGGGAGCCACAGGAAGGGTTGTGCAAGGTGCCTTGTATTAAGAGAGCGAGAGTGTGAGGTGGGCAATCGATAGTTGTCATTGTCAATGCAGTCATACAGTATCTGTGAACCCGAGAAAATGATTCACTGATGGGGATGCATTTGTGATGCGGAGGTGGGAAGGAATGACGAGCCCGAGTCAAATTGTATCTCAACATCTTGACGTAATTGCAGAGATAATTGATGAATGAGTAATTTATGCATGACGGGGCATTGAGTGAATTATCAATACTGTTTTGCTTGAGTGAAATCCATGTATCTTAATTGGATCATTCACCTCGACAAATACATTTACCCTCGGCGATCGGGAAAAGCGGATATGCATCGGTGATTATTGGAGATGGTAACTTTAGTTGGGAGCCTCATTAGAGAGAAATGAGAATGCCGATGCAGAATTGAAGGGAAATCATTAGTTTGAGATATATATATATATTTTTTCCTCTTTGCTCGGCAAATTTTCAAATCCACTCGCAATTTCTCACCTCAGATAACATTTTACATTACCGACGAATGGTAATTCATCCACGTTACCTTGAAAAAAAAATGTGATTCCCCTGGTTGTGAATTTATCTTAGAAGTGGAAATACGCGCTGGGCAACAGCGCCATCTTCATCAATTAGCCAAGACCAAAGTGTGTCGGGGGATTACTGGGAATCGCTGGGTAACTCAATTACTCCATCAAAAATGAAATTTCTTTTGTGATTGAACATTTCCGGAATTTCAATAATCACCGGCTCGTCCAATCTCACTAATGACTCAGCTAATTTGAGGGGGAGAAAAAAAATTCACTTTTTGCAACCTCACGACGCAATTCACCATTGATGATTTAAGATTAATTTTTGCAGCTGTAAAAAGAACATTTGGCGGTACCATTACTCGGTTATTATTGTGAGAAAGTACCACCGGGTGGATATAAATAAAGAATTTTTATATTTCTTCAGTGGATAGTTCATAAGAGATCATATATCAAGCACCGCTGGTCGTTATAGTCCAACGGAGCGGGTGAGTGGAAGCGGGGGGTGGGTTGAGGGTGAAAGGGGTGAATCCTGGGGGCGCCACGATGGGCGCGCAATGGTGGAAACTAGAGCGATTTTAATTTGCATATATTCCGGATTCCCGGACAATTCGGTCAGGAAGCACGTTAAAATATTATAGTATAATGCTAGTATATGTTGAAGAAAAACGGAATTATGTTTGGAAAAAAGGGAGACAAAGAGTTGTAGAAATGTAATAAAAAAAAGACGTGGAGACGTAGCGAGCGGGACTACTTTTCCTTCCGCGGCTAATGCGATCCGGAAAATTCATGACGCCCTCTCATACGTCATTATATTTAATTTTTCCATTGCTATTTAAAAAGTGGGAGAGACATTCAATTTGGATGTTATTTTAATGATGAATGTCTGGTCGTAAATATTTAAGAACAATTGGGGACCAATTCGGATAATCTGCTGGTGTGGTTTTTAGTGGATTTCTAGAGGAATTGAAAATAAATCGGTAACGCTCTGTAAATTCTCCAGGCGGTCACGAAAAAACTGGGAAAATGTCACGTAATTTTTCTGGGCATTTCTCAGGATTTTTGTGGAATGTTCCGGAAAAATTGAAGAATATCTTTTGAAAGTTCTACTCACTGGGAGTCATGGCTAGCCATGAGGCCCCGGACGAATGAGGAATTTTTGTGAAACTGATAGTAGGATCTGTGACGATTGACACTTTTTATAGAATTTTATTTCTTTTTATTGTCTTTACTTACGCTCTCGGTGTGATTCAAATAAACTTTATCCTATAACCCTGGATCACTTTGGATTACGGAGTGATTAAATACAGCAAAAAAATTCCTACATTCAGGGAAATTTGTTTGGAGAGACATTAAAACCTGAGTATTCTCAAAGAAGCATAATCTTCAATTTTTAAATGTTTAATGTAATTTTTCCTGCTTCCTGGTTAATTATTTAACAACGAAAGATGCAAACTGTTCATTGAATATTTACCAACAGTTTACCAGAAAATACAGGAGAGAAAATAAACTTGAATAGAATAAGATTTCCCCAGACTCGGGGATAAAGACATTGTTCGTGTACTTTGAATCTGGCCGCCTCAAATTTCATCACATTCACCCGATCATCCACCAGGATTTATCGATAAAACATCCAATTACTGTCAATACACCTCGACAGTTGTTACTTTTCTTGGTCTCATTTTATATAAAATATTATATCAACAAAAATCGTCGATAACATCTATATGAAATTCCTCACCCCGTCCCCCCTCACTTTCAGAGTCAAACTGGAGATTCACAAACGAACTCAGTATATACGGAGAATCAAACAAGCTTTCGATGTCGATTTCCGTCTTGAGTGAATACGCCGAGAGAAACGACGGTAGTCGACATTCGCGATACGAAATAAAATGGAGTGGATGGGAACGAAGTGGAAAGCGGTGCTCCAATTCAATCGTACCTTCCAATCGCCGTGAACCAATATTCGTTGTCGTCTTCCTCAAGATAAAATGAAGAATTTTATTGAAACCTCGAGGTATAAAAAAAGGTGAATTGAGGGAAGAGGAAAAAAAAAAAAGAGGGAAAAAACGCTCATGCCAGTGTCCAACTCCATCATCAGACATATAACAGCTCTTCTACATACATTATTCAAGCCTGCGCTTGATATCAAATGCTTTGTAAACTACCATTCATTACTACTCAAAATTTATTTTACCGTGAACAAATTTCTGTTTGTGGAATATCATATGAAGGAGTGAAGTGTGTATCGGGTATTTCAGAAGGGCTTTGAGCCAGCAAAGACGACTATTTTCGTATCAATTGGACTATTAATTACGGCCGATTTCACTGAACATCGCGGGCGAATCCGGCCCCAATGTTCTCCATGATTTTTTTATTTTTCTTTCGCCTTGTGTATTGAAGAGGAGAGTTCCTCGACAGCCGAGGTTGTGCAGTTGAGTTAATACGGCTTCATTTGATTAACCCATTCCCAGGAGAAATTTCTTCGGTTCTTCATCGGTTACCAATCGAGTGCAACCAACACGGTCAGTTCCATTTGAAATAGGGTCTTAGTGTCCTTAGTGTCCTTTGAAGAAAGGGAGGGACAACACAATTCTCCGAGTCATCAATTGCACCTGCTGTCTAATCGCAATAGCATATTTTTCACTTCTTTCTGCGAGAATTGCTGGTACACTGAGAAGCAATATAATTTTTCTAATTAAATATTATTCTCGTAAAAACTAAAAAAAAAAAATTTTACTACAACAACGATGGACAAAGTTCATCGTTGAAGTTTCAATTTTAATGATGTACAAAGTTTAAGCAGAAGTAATGAGATGAAATATAATTGCAGGTTATTCCAAGTACTGGATCAGTGAAATACCGGTGCTAACGATGTTGGTATGTTGGCATTTATAATTTTAATACACAAAATGAACACAGAAAAATTCAGAACAGGCTTCAACTAAGATTCGACATATCAACTGAAAAAACCTCAACTCAATCAACTTCAACATGACTTAATTATCTTAAATTATTGATAAATCATTACATCAACGAAGGGAATCTGAATAGCGTTCCGCATTCTCATGACGTCACAGGATATGATTATTGCGGATGGGATTTAGAGTAGGTGAGATAGGATCCAGGATAATTCTCAATATAAAATTTACAAGAAATGTTTACTGAACAAATGGTCAAGAGCGGGATTGGAACCCGAAACCTTCCAGGAAATTCTCATCAGGGTAGGGATCCTACCCTACTTATGATGTCAGAAGAATGTGCAAAGCTATATGAATAATTCTTTTTTTTGATTATGTTGTTAGCAGTTAAAGCAAATAAATAGTCACCAGCGCAGACAGTCCACCGATGCTGATGATTAATCCTTGGAATTCAAGGAGGGGTTTGAGCTGGCTAATAGTGATGAGTGTCGCGGTATCAGGAGTTAGTCCTCTGGAATGTTGCTTCATCACTGAATACGACGCAACGAAAGAAATCTGCGTCTCAGTTTAATCTTCCTGAAGTCCAACGACAAGAGTTGATGCGGCTCCCCCACATCTTCGGGACATCGTGCTTACATCAGCATGATACAGTAGGAATGATACCAAATAAATCTCATGATTTTTTGGGCGCCAGTAAAGGGCAACTCTTAAATTACGTTTAATGTTCCGTAAACTGACGTGAGAAATCATGTGTGACATGCGTAGGTGGCGAGAGTTGAAATCTTGATAGTGTCGTCGTTCCCCAATTCTTTCCCGCAAATAATTTCGTTCCATTTGACGAGGGACTGCAGCTGAAGGATGTCGTTGTCCATTTCGGTAGCCGTAGTTCCCATTCGGAATACTTCGAGACACTCACCTAACGCAAGTATTTGGTACATCCACTGCCCCGAGGGAATAATACATTTCGAGACGATTGCAGGAAAGTGGTTTTCAGCTCGTGGGCAGTCTATAGTACAAGCCGCGGGTGAGTGCAATAATCCTACGAGTCTACAAACATTTTTTTTGCGAGTATCGAACACTATTTTTCGACTATTCTTCGCAATGTTCGCGAAGTGGGATTTTGCGCGAATCGTGGGTAAAATGTCACTTTAGACACAGTGTTCTACAATAGTACATTTTGTCACTCAGTCCGTAAAGCACTACTTCACGGCTCACAGACGTCGCGATAAAAAATATTGTTTGACACACGGCTGGGAGGAACTTTTCTGCCTCATATGATTACAGAACTCGCCGTCGGCTCGTTCTGTAACCTCATATTCGCCAGAAAAGTTCTTCACGGCCTAGTGTCAAAATGTACTATTCCGATACGATTGCAGGAAAGTCGTTTTGGGGCCATGGAAGTTTTTAGCATGGGTAAAATGTCACTTTACACACAGTGTATCAAAATAGTATATTTCTGCCTACCTGGACCGAAAGTGAGCCTTCTACCGTCGCTCCGCTCGATTAAAAGCGTTTACTGTCATCCATTTTGGCGGAAAAATCGGGATTCAACCCTGGGGAGGAGAATCAGGCAAACATCCCTCGCCTTCGACTCTGGTCGTAATCTTGCACACGAGGGCGACTTGTCTACTTTTCGTCCCTAGGCGAGAAATATACTATTTCGATACACGTACGACGGGGTGGTAATGAGTGCGAAGTGGGCGGCTCGAGGCGAAGCCGAGGGCAAGCACTCGCTGAGCTACCTAAATAATATTTTATCACCAAGACAAAATTGAAAATACTGAATGCGATGAACGAAAGAACACGAAAAATACTCCACAAGTTCAACAACACTCCCTCCTTCCTTCAGTCACATTTTGTGACTAGTTCAAATAAGGATTTTTCCTCGTTTTCGCTGACCGAGTAAAACGTAATAACTGCGTTCACTGAATGAAAGCGATTTTCTCAAATGGACATTATTTTTTATTTATTTACGAGCAATTTTCCCGCAACTAATAAAAGCCGTTTAAATAGACGGTATAAAAAAAATTGAATAAACTTTTCATAACTTCCAACTTTCAAAAATTCCAGAAGTAGAAAAAAGCTCAGAAGCGTACAGAAGTTTCTACAAAACTTCCTCACCGACTTGACAATGTTCAAAGTGGAATTCGACCCGAGACAAACGTACGTGAAGTCCGTTACTCGTGATTTTTCTGTACTCAAAATGATTCTCTCTCTCTCTCTCTCTCTCTCTCTCTCTCTCTCTCTCTCTCTTTCTCTCACTCTCTTGTGTATTTCAATACTTGAATAAACAATTTTTTACCCCACAGCATCGGGATATCCTTCGCAGTAGTTATTAACAGTAGAAGGCAATCTTCATTTTGATGTGAACACGTACCACCCGTTAATCTCACCCGAGTCACGAGTCTCTCCCTTCGAGTAATTATATAAGTACTATAATTCTCGTCTGTGTATTCGGTATAAATCGTAACTCCGATAACAATATTTGGCTTTGCTTTTGTATTACAATAAATGAAGCCAGATGACGTGCATTTGATTTGGTGAAATCCAGGTTTCACGCTTCACAGGTTTCAATGATAAATGTGGCTTTAAATGGAATGAAGTACCTGAATTGTTTGGAAATACATCAAGAAAAGTTGAAAATTTTCGGGACAATACAATTGAATTATGAACTGACAAAAAGTGACGCAGCAGCAACAAAACAGAATTAATATAACTTATTACTTACATGAAAATATTGAATACTCATTCGTTGCTCGGTTGAGCGTAAAAAGAATGGAATATTAATCTTCATGAATGGCAAAATTTATTCACAATCCATTCTTTCACAATTCATGTTTCATTATGTCTCATTCGCTGCAGAAATATTTTTCCTCTCGCACCAACGTTCATTCCGACGTTATTGAACGAAATACATCCGATGAATATGATCTCCATGTAAATATAAATGTTTACTCGGAGCTCTGGTGAATGAATAAAAATTGTCAGTCAACATTTTTTTTTGCAGTGATGGAAACTGTCATTTTTACGGATGCCCTTCAGAGGATCTGCCATGATTTATAAATCTTTGGGAATGCGTAAATCGTTGGAGAATGTAATAAAAAATCTAGATTTAATTCTATTGATTACTACTAGTCTTTTGGGGGATAAGAATCACCGTAAATTGGGGGTTTATGGATGGGGATTATTGATCAATTGGGGCCTCTCGGAAAATTATGCCAAATAGTCTGAAACGTAAAACACAAAATTTGAGAAGTTTAATTTTTAATCCTCCAATTTTTAGGGTATCGAGGGGAAGAGGGAAAGAGGGCAAACGTAATTCCAGAAAATCTGGCATTCCGTCAGATTATAGGTATTACTGAGAACTAACTAGCAGTCTAAGTTTAGCTCAATCGGCCTCGCCGTCATTACCTGTTTCAGAACTAGACGCCAACTTCTAATGATTCAATTTTCCCAGCGAAATTTGTATTTCCCCGTATTTTTTAAAATGCGCTTTAATTAAAAAGTGAATTATGTAGATTTGTAAGAAATTGTTTCGACAAGAAATAAGCAAGAACGCATATAAAAACAAATGGCTTCAGTGGAATCTGGTGGATACACGTAGAGAAATGGACAATAAATATTGCCAGAAAAAAGGCCTAAGAATTGCGTTTCGAAACGCAATCTTTCATCTGGGATCGAAGTAAAATTCTATAAAGTGTCTATCGTTATGTCAATTTCACGATTTATTTCGCAAAAATTGCTCATCCGTCCGAGGCCTCACGGCTAGCCATGAGTAACAGGTAAGGAGACCTTTAACACTAGGTTTTTAAATTTTTCTGGAAGGCTCCGTCAAAATTCTTAGACATCCAAGAATTTTTACGGTCTAGGTCATAATGATTCTTGAAATTTCTGATAGATTTTACATGATCCACTGGAGAATTTATAAAACGTTACAGATTTATTTTATTGTCTTTAATTCCGAGTCTGGCCCTTACGACTGTTTTGTCTTTCTCATCGTCATTTGACATTTAAACAATTGCTGTCCAATTTCTTGTTTGGCCCTTACGACCACTTACTCTTCGGTTCACCCAATCAGATCGTTAGAGCCCGCCATGGATCGAGTCAATATTAAATTAATAATCATAACCAGCTTGTTGTCAGGTGATTCCCAAATTGGTAATCTTTTTTAATCTCCCGGTGATCGATTTTTTTTAATGAATACTGCGCAGTAAATTCTCGCCCTCGTCCGTTCTCATGTCGTTTGCATCGTTGCCAGAAGAAAAATACGGCACAGGTGCGGAAAATTTGATTGCCCAGAGAACGCTAATTTTGACTTCCACATGTGTCATTTTTTTTTTTTTACTGAAAACATTGTGAGTAGATTCCGCTAAAAAAAAATTTCTTTGCATTCTATTTGATTGCACAATTATCTTCTCCACAGTTTAAACGACTTTTTGTCAATACTTTTATCTCAACTTTCTTCTCCAGTGGGCGCATTATTCCCGGCTACATATGGAGAGTAATATTCGATAGAGATTAAGTATTTCTTTCGTTATTTCGGAGGAAAATGTGATTAATGGAAATTCGATGGGGTTGCCGCGTAATTTTTAGTGAATATTTCTGTGTATTTTTTCACTCTTCTCATAAACATAATTTTATAACATAAAAAGATATACAAAAACACATTTCACGATTGCTTTATATTCGCATCTAAAATACATAAACAGACCCTTTCAATGGCGTGAACTCAACTTCCAAAGTGAACCCATAAAATTATGAGAGTATGAAATAGCCGTAAGACGCCAGCTCACTTTGCCTCAACTCACAAACTCTTCAAAATTCGTATTTCCAATTTGCCTGCATTTTATATAAACTTTTCCAACTTCATCAATGTGAGAACAAACTACGGTCATACCAAAGAATATTTTGTTGGAATTTACAATTAATTTGAATGCAAACAATCCCGGTATTTGTGTTCACTCTATCAACCCAATTAATTAAATTGACTCAATTACAATGCTGTAGCATGAAGTAAAATCTAATGTTGTCTCGCCTGCATGTTTAAAATTTACATGAGTGAAAGGGAGACGGAATTATGTGGAGAGCAATCTACGTCGAATAATCGAATGCTAAAATTATTTCGGGTGGCAAAACTGAAATACTCAGTATTTTACATTGAGACAAACATATAATTTCGCGCATCAAAAATTATTTCGATAAACAACTGACGGAAATTTACAGACAAAATCTGGCGTTTAATTCTCGTTGGAAAAATATTTGATTGGCCAAATTGTTTTTTTTCCAAAATAATAGTATTATAATTAATAAAAAAACATAATTAATTTTTTCCCTCACACAGAGACTTCCAAAATTATCATACCCTAGAAAATAAAAATTCTTGGATATTCAAGAGTTTTAACGGATCGTTCCAAAAAAAATTAAAGAACCCGTTGTTAAAGGTCCTGTGGGGACTCGCGGCTCGCCATGAGGCCTCGAACGGCTGACTAATTTTTACAAAACAGATTCTAAAATTAACGCCACGACGGACACTAGAATTTCACTTCGCTCTCCAACTACGCTTGGAAACGTAATTCCTGGGTGTTTATTTCTTTCCTAATTTCAGGTCTTCCTTTTCTCCGCCTGGATAATTGTTGATTGCTCGTGGAAATTCCCAGCCGAACTTGAGTAACAAAATCCCAGTGGCCCGAAATTATTTAATCCAGGGGTGCGGAATCATTTTTTTCACAAAAAAAATTCTTCCCTAAAACTCATCCAAAATCTATCCCCTCGTTAACAGCCTGTAAACAGCCAGAAGACACCTGGCAGGTGGATGTTGACGTTGGAAATTATTAAAATATATTCTTACGAGTGGCTAAAAAAAAAAAATCCAACTATAACATGGCAAAATCACTTTCACTCGTCTCCCACTCCGGAAGATTAGATATCCCCCATTGTGTCAGTCTCCCCCTGCAGTATGATTTATTCCTCATAAATAAAAATGATGCACCAAGGGGGTAAGAGGACAGATAAGACAAGCGGCGTTGCATAATAAACCCCTTATTCAAAAATTCTCTTCGACGGTACCACAGTGCCAGATCACAACCCCCAACCCCAGCTCCCCCGCCCCCTCAGCGACACAAGTGTCCAGCGTACAAAAGGGGCCTTAAAAAAACCGAATAGAGATGAACGACTAGTGAGAACGAGTGGGGAAGGAAGTAGCCGGGTTAAACCCTCTTTTTTCCTCTCTCCCAATGTCCACGTGTATACCACCACCCGACTGCCGGAAGAGAACGACGGGGTGGGCCGGGGTTGGGGGGCGCTTGGACGACTAGCCTCGTCAAGTTCCCGGAAAATATTTATAAACGCTTTTCTTCCGCACCGCGACGCTTAATCGTTCTCTTGAGGGTTTATACGATGAAATAGGAACGGACTAGCTTGGTTTGTAGCCGAGGGCGATCTTACAGATTCTCAAGAGTGAGCTTGTGCCAGCCCCCTCTCGTGGGTCGATAGTGGCAAGGCTCATTATACTGCCACCTAAAACTCAACGACTTCATTTTTTTCTTTTTTCATCCCTCCCTTCTCATCCCTAAAACGATTTTTATCGGCTACCAAACATCGTCCTCGCCATTTCCAATAAACCCACATGCGCCCATACGTATGCAGAGAGGAACGAGAAATCCCAAGAAGAAGTTACCCTCCACCCCGCCCCCGTCCCCCGAAAAAAAAAGGTAAAAGAAAAGTGACGAGAGAATGGGAAAATTTCCAAGATAAATAGAACCCCAGTTTCAAAGCGGTATATTGCCATGCCTTTGGCGGACCCTTGGGAGGATGATGGAGAGGGGTGGCTGGGAGGGGGTCGAAATGGGGGGAAGACAAAGAAAAACAACTTTTTCGAAGATCTCCCCCACTGTAATAATATCTGCAAAAACGCTTGATGAAGTAAACAGACTGTAAAATAAAAGAAGAACAATGAGTACCAAATTTATGACAACTTTAACAGAATATATGAGCGTCCCTGTTTTGGCCGGGTGTGATGTAGTCGTGGGTGGTGGTGGTGGTGGTGGTGGTGGAGGAGTGCGAGGAGGACTTGGAGGGTCAGAGTAAAGTTGAGTTTCACGTCTTTTGGTGTGGAATTTTCAGCATCGAACAGCAAGGCATAACCCAGGGGAACAGAGGACTTGTACATATAACTTTTGTACGTATACTTCAAGTATGAGAGTGTCGGTAGTGTGCACACACACGGGCGTTAGAAAATAAAAAGAAATGGAGAAACAAGAGAGTATGAGGGTGAGACGCGGGTGGGGAGAGGAGGGGTGAGGAGGTGGGTGAAGAGGAGAAAAAGACGAAAAATCTCACCGCCGCGCTGGAGCCGCGCTGGCGCGAGATGTGGTGGCACGCGGGAGGGGGAGGGGGGGGGGCGCCCGCACACTCTCGGGTTATAGTGGAAATACCATCCGCAGAGAAACTATAGAACCCCCTCATTTCTCCATGCGCCCCCCTCCACCGGCCTGGTGTCTACGTTTAGTCGTCCCCAAATTTTCCCATGAGAGTATTTTAAAAATCGTAAAAAAGATGCGATGGGGGGGGGGGGATCATCTATTTTTATCCGGGACAATTTCATTTGGAAGATTCCAATTAATTTGAGGTGGGGAAATTAATTGAAAAATTATTTGAAATGAAAAAGAAGGGGAGGGGGAGAGGGAGGTTAAAAAAAATTGGAGGTTCTACATATAAATTTAAAGCGCGGCAGGGGGGAGGGGAGGGAGGATGATGAGAGGGTCCGGGTCGGTCGGCCATGCTCCTGCGCTGTAGCCCACCCAGTGCCACCAGCACGAAAACTCCATCGTCTATCCGAGAGACGATGATATGTATAGCCCCAGCACGAGAGTGAGGATAGAACTGAACTGAGGATACGCGGGCGAGGAGGAGAAAGGTGGCCGCAGTGAAGTGAGGGGCGGGGGTGAGGGGGGAGACAGCGGGAGGGCTGGAAGCTGAGGCCGGAGCGGCGGCGCAGAGCTTTCGAACGCGCGGTGTCGAGGAAAAGCGCTTGTTGGAACCGTCGAGCGGCTCGTTAGTCGTCGAGGAGTCATTGACGTTGGACCATCGCTCCGTGGGTATTAAAAACGTGCGCTGAGTTAACCAGCGATGTACTCCAACATCCCGATTCCAATTAACCGATACACGAGTGAATAGAGTTCATTGTTGGAGTGTGCGCGCGGTAGGCTAAATGAACGTTCAGATTTATTATAATTCATGTATTGTTTTTTTTTTTGGTTTTAATTTGATTTTGTCAAGTGTTTTCATGTGCCCTGAATATTTTGTGATTTTCCTTTTGCGAACGTAAAAACCCGGTGGCACTCGATCGTTCAGGGACACTCCACCGGGATTGTGCCGTCGTGTGTGTCCCATGTGTATCCCCACTCTCAATTCTACTGAATAATCCCAGGAAAACGTGAGTTCGAGGAGGAAAAGTAGTCGAGATCGGGTCCAAGTGCTTTTAGTATTGTGGAGGATAAACCGAGAGTAGGTGGAATGAGAGGAGTAGAGTAAGATTGATGCCGCTTTGATATTTTTTTTTTTTGCCTCCGTATATGTGGGGATTTTGAAAGGGGGGAGGGGGAGGGGGCGGAGGCGGTGGTTGTGCTACGATATACGTGACCCGTTGTATATACGTGCCGATGCAAATTTTCACCGGGTGCGAAACGTTTCACAGCTGGATACGCGACCGTGAATCACATCAGGAATATGTTGACTACTGAAACCAGCAAATGTCAGTGTATGTTTACTTATTCATCATCATTATGCCGTTTAATTGTTTGCGATGGAATTTTAATGGGAATTCAGTATTTCAAGTGTAATGGAATTACAAAGAATTATTTAGATAATTTTTTCATTAAAATTCGATGAATTCGAGTTATTATTGTAGTATCTTTGAATAATGAAAGGGGAAATGGAAATTTTCATCAGTAATAGGATTAACAATTGGGGAAAATTTGGGTAAACATTAACTTTCATAACTCTATAAACCATGGGTAGAACCATGAGGCAAAACGATAACCCCAATTTCCTTCCGTACACGGAAATTTGTTGTGAAAGGGAGAAACCCCCGATGGCTGGAGCTTCTGTTTGTATCCGTTTCTCTAATATTTCGCCAGTGAGAGAGGGAATCATACTCTCGTAAACTATCTCTGACACAATCTCGCCAAATTAAATTACGAGTTCCAGCAGATTTTTTTTTTTTTTCCCCACTTTCATCCCAATCCCGCCGTCCATTTCTTTTTTTGTATTTTTTTTTTGTTCCTCTATTTTTTTTTTCTATTTTCCACTTTTACACCGAGAGCAATTTTTTTTTTTTCACCTCTGTGCTTTTTTGTGACTCTCTTGACAAGAGCCCATAAAAAAGCGACTTTTTTATTCATAGAAAATAAATGAATATTATGAAAGAAACAAAGAAATGTGGAATGATGGTGAAAAAAAGGGTTGTATGGAAGAGAGGAAAGAGAAATGGGAATTATACACTGTGACCTAAAATCAGGAGGATTGGTTTGAATTATACTGACGTGCCTTTGACGCAAAAATAAAAAAATTTCGAGTGGAAGTGGCGGCGTGGGTGGGACGGGGGAGGGGCAGGGATCGCTGAGGTACAGAAGAAAGAACCGGTGGGGAAACGGTTTTTGAGCTCTTCCATTAGCGAGCCATACGAAGGGCGAATTGCTCGTGGAATCGCTTAAAAAAACAGGATAGTGAGGAGGGATGGGTGGGCATACCTAGATTGCTTTAATCTTGTTCCTCTCCTATTTCATCAGAAATTCATCGAATATTCTCACCCAAAGAATCAAAACTTCCTAAAAGCAAAAAAAAAAAAGAAAAACTAAACGAAATAAGGAAAAAAACGAGTCAGTCACTCACTTTGTGGATGTAAAAAAAACTCCATCAAATTCCATCCTCTTGAGGAGCTTAAATTCCACCTCTAGAATTGGAATGTCAAACTTGAAATCAGCCCGGCAGAACTCGTACGCTGCGTTCTGAAAAAGAATTGAAATAAATTAGCCCGGGATAGACGTAGAGAAGATAAGAAGACGGGGGGGGGGGGGGGGGGGGGGAAAAAGGAGAGAGGGGAGAAAAAAAAAAAAAAAAAAAGATGGTGGTGTGGGTTAAGAAAAAGTTACAGAGAGTCCACAACGACTGGAAAAACTTCACTGACTTTGCAATAGTCCGCTGGTGTGGAGATAGGATTGAGGCTTGACGGTGCTGGTGGAACGACTACAACACGTAATACGTGAAATGTTTAATGGAGGAGGCAACTGACTGTTAAAACTTGGTCGAAGGTAGTTTGGGGAGGGTGGCAGTACCAACTGGGTGGAGCATTAATTGGTGCAAGAGGCAATCAAGAGACGTGTGGAGCGATGTCCATGCAAACGAACGCTGGCGATGGTGGTGGTTCGTTACCATTTGGTTGTGCCAAGGGTCACCATCAAGAATCACGGTGATTGGGTCTTGTGATGTCCATGCGTGTCAATAAGTTATCAGTGAGAGAGTTCTTTTTTAGCGATGTCCAAGCAGTGAAAAACAACACGAACGAATAAATCGAGTGAAGCAAATGGAGCAACGAAATAAGCTGAAAGCTATCAGACAGGGGGTGAGTGGAATTCAGCATAGCCTTAACCAAAATTGAACCAGCCAAAATAGGATAAATAGATGACAGATGAATAAATCAACTCTCGTGATTTCTCAAGTAAATCGTTCAGCCGTGGAGACACAACTCATCGTCTAACTGACATACCCGGAGATACGTGAAAGCAGGAGAATAGTAAGCTTTGGCCGGATTGGTATTCGCTGTTCGCCATAGTTGGTAGCCAAGTGAGGAAAACGAGAAGGAATAGGTGGAAAGGATAACAGCCAGAGGAGTGAGAGCGCATCAGTTTTACTCCCCGTATGTAGAATACCTTGCCCCCTTATGTATTCTCAAACCTGAAAGAGTGAAAGAGAGGGAGAGACGAGTTTGGAGAGGAAAAGCCGTGAAAAACATGACGCCACGAAAGTACGTAACTTATGGCCTCGCATAAATAACCAACGCTGAGCTCGTATAACGCTTCTATTCGGGATCGATGCCGCTTTAGGTTCGTTCGCTTTTGGCGAGGCCGTTTATCCTGGACAAGAGCGTGGAATACATACTGAAAAGAGGCTGGAGGGGGGAGTACAGAGAGCACAGGGAAGACCAAACACATAGATTAGAGGAGAAAAATCAAGTCTGAAGTTGAGGAAAGAAATAAGAGGTGGAGGATAAATAGAAAAAAAGATAACCGTGAGAAGGAGAAGGGGGAGCCAAAACGAAAAGATATACCCGTAAGGGAGCCTAAACTTTGCCGTCGACATGGGACTGTTGATGTTACTGGCTGCAACGACCCTCCTCTTGGGCTACTGCCAGACGGATGAAAAAGGTAAGGATATAGATATATGTTGGTGTGTAGAGAATAGTTGTATTGTAAGAAGTATGAGGATATTCCGTTGTGTTGTGATGTATACAACATCAACTTTGAGAATCATTTTATTTAGCGATACAACGTTATTATTTTCCCGGCTCGGCTTCCTCGTCTTCGCCCACTCTTTTTCTCCGAATATTGGGGCTATGATTATCTTGAGGAAAGAGAAACAACGAGGAAGGACTCAATTAACCGAGTCGAAAAAGAATATTGCTTCCTAGTTGGGGGTTGGCAGCGGTTGGAGGAATTGGGGGTGATCCATTGTGGGTTGCAGCGCACTGATTGAAAAATATAGGGACACGTAGGACGGATTATCTTGAGACAAGAGAATTTTCCGTCGAGTGGCCACGGGTCGAAAGCGCTCATGTAGTTTTGTACGCAGAGATGTTGTAGTGCCCAATATCAACACATCCTCCGCGGAAGGAAAAATATTATTGTGGGAAATATATTTAGTTTTCAGAACAACGCGTTGAGATATAGTCAATAAACATTACCAGCGAGAAGACCAGAGAATTATCTCTCGAAACGTAGACGGGGGTGGAATAAGATTGTAGAAAAAATGTCAATCGTCAGGTGAATTGCACGATCTGTCTCGTCAGAATTCCTCGTTCGTCCCAGGCCGCAAGGCTACCCCTGAACCGCAATGAAGAAGGTCTTTAAGAGCATAGTGATTCATTTTTTTAGAATGTTCCGTAAAAATTCTCGAGCATCCAACAATTTTTATGTTCACGGGTACGATGAGTCTTGACATTTCTCTTCGATTTTACACCTTGTAGAAAAATTATCTGACTGTTTCGTAGTCTTCCGGAAAGACCGGAGAATCTACAGAACGTTAGAGATTTATTCTCTTGAATTTTATATATAATAATTTTTATGAAATATTTCTCTCCGTTCAAATATCCGAAATTCGTTCTAAAGCTAAAAATTCGATATAAATTCTTGTCATAAGAATATTTTATTGAAAAAATTGCTTTTCTTTCTGCGTATCTTTCCCCTGGCGAAACGTCAAAAATAAAAATAACTCTTACCATAATTACAAGAAATAGTTGCGTTGTCCGGTAACAAAAATCACGTGATATTTTTTAAACTCCATAAACTCCCAAGTGGGGAATATGTGAGGAGCAGGGGCCGCTGAAAAGAGTAGTGGATTTGCGGCGAAAAATCGTGAGAAAAAATCACAGAATTCCCAGCTCACTGGGCGATTACGGAATCCAATCGGAGAATTTGAGTAATGGTATCGAAATTTCCCCCCAGAATTCCCCCAAAAACTGCCGAAAATCACTGGACATGTCTCTCGATTTCATGTACTCATTTTATTTATCCCTTTTCCATTGGTCTTTCATTTCCATAGCATAATGAATTTAATTTCCCCCTTTTGTGCACAAATAACAGACTCAATAATGGATAGATGACTTGGCTGGAGAAAAGAAACTCATCACAAACAGCTAATTAACAATCGAGCGCCCGCCCGCCTCTGCAAAGAGTCAAGGGATATTCTGTCTCGTGACGTATAAAACATCAACTCTGGCAATGAGTTTATTCAGTGTACCACTGTTATTATTTTCTGGGCTTTACCACGTCCTATTTGCCGTTTTCTCATTTCATATACGAGGCCAGACGATTATCCTAAGCAAATATAAGATGCCACGGGGATTGTGGAATAAACTGAATTATTATGATGTTATATACGATAAAGAGAAGGTGGGATTGGTGGTGATATCACATAGCGTCTCTTTTATCCTTAGCATTTCATACTTATGGAGAGTTATAATAGCAACGATAACAGCCACTTTGCGCTAGATGTAGCACCGGTGGATGTACTGGGTTGTGTGGCTTTTGGTGTTTCTCCGCTTGCAACCTGGGCTCTACGATAATAGAATGGATGGGGTGGAGGTGGCATTCGGCAAAACCCCGGGCTAAGCCTTCTTACGCGGGTGATGGTACTGAGGCACTTTGCTTCGTAAACAAACATTCGGGATAATTCAGGAAATGGTGGAACAATGAAGGAGTATTTTCTTTTGCTGTGACTTCGGCGAGATGTGTGTTGGCGTATTTTTTACTTGAAATTCAATGGAGAGTGGAACTGGTTTTGACAGGGATGGGTGGGGAAGGTTGATGTTATTGAATTCTGACATTTGTATTTTGTGCTCGTTCCGGTGGAAGGGAAATAATAGAGAACAAATGGGTCATTGGTTCTTAGCTTTTTCGAGTTATTTTTTTTTGTGAGGGGAAATCATTTTTTTTAATCCGCACAGATTCAATTTGAGATTTTTCAGTAATGGAGGCCACTTGCTTTTAATTTTACGGGGACAATTTTAAAGTGGTACAGCAATCGCTTTCTCGATGAACGATCAGGCGGATGAGGGGGGGAATTGTATATTTCGTAACCGGTGCAGAAAGGGAGTTTTGGAGGGTTGCAGGAATGCCAGTGGAAATGCTCGATAGTACGTCGGTAGGACTCGCTTTAAATTATTGTCAGAAAACTATTTGATGGGCAAAATTATATTTATTTCTTAGTGCCGGTTCGTTACTTTTAACCGAACCTGAAAATATTCTCGCCAACCATTGTCTGAACTTTTTCGTTATTCGATTCTAGCGGCACTCGCGTAGAAAATAACATTTTAGTCATTCTCCACTTCGCGTCGAGTGCCTGAAAAGTGCTTTTCCGACACATTGAGATGAAAAATATTGTTCGTAACACGTGAAAAAAGTGGTTTTTGACTCCTGGGATTATATCACTCACCTCGGGCTCGTGATATAAACCTCCCACTCGCCAAGAACGATTTTTTTTCACTTGTTACGAAATAGACTATTTCATCACGCTGTGTCTGAAAAGTGCTTTTTCGACACATTGAGATGAAAAATATTATTCGTAACTTGTGACAACATTGGTTTTTGACTCGTGGGATTATATCACTCGCCTTCGGCTCGTAATATAAACCTCCCACTTGCCAAAAACCATTTTTTTTCACTCGTTACGAAATATATTATTTCCGGTTTCGCTTTGTTAGAAAATAGTGTCCGACTGAGGGACGAAGTTTATTTTATGTTAATAGTTATTATATTACTGTTTCGTTTCGAGTGATGTAAAGGTAGTTACGGCGCAGACAGGACAGGATGAAAAAGGACGGAAATTGATAAATAAATTTTGATTTCGACCAACTTTGAGAGAAATGACCTGGTGAGAACGACTAAATACAAGTACCCAGCTCGTCACACACCAGTAGCAGTTGGGATGTCCTCTCATTTGAGGGAGAGACGGGTACATTCATTGAACCGAGCGAGTATACCGGGGCATAGCGGAATTGGCGGTATTCCAAGGTCAATTCGAAAATAAAACTAATGTTGTAGATTGATGTTGGCTTGCTCTACCCGCTTCCACGGTGGATAAATTGGCTAGGGATCGGTGGTCCGGCGCGCTCTCCCAAAAGTAGAAATATGACTCATTTGGAGCCCACGAAGAATTTCTCAGTTCGTCGGCTTCGTCAGGAAAATAGTCACTTTTTAGTCTTCATCGTCAAAACTAAATTATCATATTTATCTGGCTTTTATTACACGTAATCGTAGATCATACATTTTTGTAAATAATTCCACACTAACGGGAATCTATAGAGTTGAGAACTTCAGGATTAACGCTCAATTCGCGATTAAACTCCAACGGTTTTCGAACGATTCAGTTGAATACGAGAAATTCGCTGGTTTTTAATCTCTCACCCGATATTACCAATTCGCGCAAGTATTACATATCATTGGAATTTCAATCGTCAATTGCTCTCAAAATCTATCTCAATCGAGTGGAGCATGAAATGCCAAAAAAAAAAAAAACAATGTCATTGAACTTCGAATGGTGAAAAATTTCGAAACTCCGGCGTCAAACATTAACAAGCGATATTGAATTCTAGCCACCGCAGTCAGACACTTTTTAAAAGTTATCAAACTTCAATTTTTTATGCTTCATTTCAACACGCAGAGGAGTATTCAGTAAAAATTACAAGCAAGAAAACCTAACAATTACGTTTTAAGCCCTAATCCGTGAGTGAAATAAAATTCCATAAAAAGTGTCAATCGTTGCGCCAATTCTACCGATTGATTTTGTAAAAATCACTCAGCTAGCCATGAGTCCCAGTGAGCGGACCCTGTAACAACGTTTTCTTTAATTTAACGGGAACGTTCCGTAAAAAATACTAAACATTTTCTCGAGCTCAAGAAAAATTTAGACTTTTCGTATTTTTTCGGTGACAGACCGAAGAATTAACCTAGCGTCACAGGTCCGCTCCAGACTACGTGAGCTATTCCTTAATTTTTATTTAATACTCCTCTCCATTAAATTATTCAAAAATCCCATTTGTCCTCGAACTCCACCCCCAACAATCCCCATTAAACTCTAAAGAACAAAAAAAGTAGTTAAATTTGTCAAATTACCGTAATTTCTCCAAAATTCTCGGCATCTAAATTCCGAAGTCGCCTCATTTGCAAACCTCCCGGACTTTAATTAAAAAGTTTACTCAGCCAAATAATTCGACTATTTTTCTTCCTCCTAATGTTGAGAGAACAGTGAGACCTGAAATTTTAAATTGCCTATTTTTTTCTCTCTTACCCCTGTTACAAAAGTAGATACAAAGATAAACCCCGAAGATCCCGCCGCTAAACTCACTCCATCCTTCCCCCATTCTTCCCCCCTCCCTCCCTCCCCTCTCTCTCTCTCCACAACCCTATAACTTTTTACATTTCCGATACCCACTGTGAAAACCACAGTATTCATGTGTGAGAAAACGAAATTTCTAGTGATGTGCAGACTTGTATCGTGCACCCACGCTCTGTCTAGTCGCTCGTGTATTCCCTCTCCCCCTCCTCTCTCGCTTTCCCCTGCCGGTTCGTTTCTCGTTTCACGTTTATTTATTGACGAGGCGTAACGTTTGGTTTTGTTACGCTGCGGGCGGGCCCGAAGCATCCAATGTTCGACACTGCCCATGAATTGAGGCATTTTTTAACTTTTTTTTTTTTTTTCACCCGGTGTTTTCGTTTTTTTTTTTTTCACTCTATCTCCATCGATTATATACACCGGGCAATGAACAATTTGCAAAAATGTAGCCGTCAACGTTTCAAAGGTTTATGTTTATATATTGTAGGATGATAAAAGTTGAGAGGTAAACGTTCAAAACGTTTGCTGTATTAAAGTTCCATTGAATTCTCTGAAATTGCAATTAAAATTTATCAAATATTTGCTCCCACACGGCCAAATGGATTTCCTCCCTCCCTGACCCCTCCCTCTCCCTACCCCTCTCTCTCACTTCTCCATTGATGATCATTGAACCACTTCGCGAATGACTTTTTAAATGCAAAATACTCGGCGCTTCACTCTGTTATGTATTTTTTGGAAATCGATCGATATTGAATTGGGTACAGACGTATTGCTATTGCCAGTGATGGAAACTCGTAAAATAAACATTCCTGTTTCCTCTCGTGTAATTGAATCGAGGAATCCTATATACAGGGCAATACAACCAACAACGAATGTCACATACTATTCACGATTCATCTTCGTACATGTGGAAAATGTGGGTGAGGGGCTGGGGGGAGGGGGAGGGTGGGAGGGAGGAGGAGAATTGTGCATATAGTGAGCACCGGTAACTCCATTATTTTACGATACCAATTCTCAAATCGTGAGTCAACTTTTGTGCAGTATGATCAATGCATGAGTGTGGGAGGGGTGGATTTTTTTATTTATCATCCACCCTACGGTTTTTCATTTTTATATCCGATATTTTTGAGCGACGAGTGATGAATAAACTCCACTATTTCCAATATTTCTGTGTGCAGAATAGTTATTATTTTTTTTTTTTTTTTCGGACTCGGACGATAAAAAATATCGTAAAATAAAAATGTTGCGGAGGAACAAAACGAGAGTTTGCGAAGTAAGTTTGGAGCTTGAGGGTATTTCGTTTGGTGAAGGGAAATAATTTGGTGAATGTTGGAGAACTCTTCAAAGTGCTCGAATATCGGAGAATTAATCCAGAGGGGATTTGGGGATCAATTGCAAACGGAATTCATCAAGCATTGGATATCTTTTGTATTTAGGGAGAGTGAAATTATTGAAGGGGCTCTTGCGACACAGCTCAAACTGCTTTTTTTCTTTTGTTTGGGAATTAATGATCAATTTTGGTTGATTTTGGCGGGACAATGGCTTGGGTTTCGGTAAATTGTCGACTGAAATTTTTTGATAATTCTTCATGCAAATGAGGAGATAGTTGCATTTTCTGGGGAAACGTATAGATTTTTCTGCCATTAGATTGGCAATAGGTTTCTGAATGGGTTTGTTTATTTAGGAGATTTTTGTTTTAATGAAAATGGACAAAAAATGTTTTTTTGTCTTTAATGAATGTACTGTAATTCAATCATGAATGAGGCGATTCCCATGAATTTTGATAGAATCAAGAGGCAATTGATGGTTATTTTCAACGATGATTGATTAAATTTCAACCATTATTTTTGTACTGATCACTGAAATAGTATATTTTGTAACAAGTGAAAAAAAATGGTTTTTGGCGAGTGGGAGGGTTATATCACGAGCCGAAGCCGAATGATACAATCCCACGAGTCAAAAACTACTTTTTCATCACGCTGACTCGCGGGATTATATCACTCGCCTTCGGCTCGTGATATAAACCTCCCACTCGCCAAAAACCATTTTTTTTTTCACTTGTTACGAAATATACTATTTCATCACGC
>JAPYZM010002441.1:0-14125 GCA_030522845.1 Psyttalia concolor
GTGTTACGAACAATATTTTTCATCTCAATGTGTCGGAAAAGCACTTTTCAGTCACTCGACGCGAAGCGGAGAGTGACCGAAAAGTTACTTTTCCGTCACTCGACGCGAAGTGGAGACTGACGCGAAGTGGAAGTAACTTTTCAGTCACTCTGCGCTTCCCGTCACGTGACGGAAAAGTGCTTTTCCGGCACATTGAGATGAAAAATATTGTTCGTAACACATGAAAATAGTATATTTCAGCACGTGTGGGGCAATTTCGTTTTCAACATGTGTGGGGTTTACAGCATGAGCCGTACGCGAGTGATGTAACCACACACGTTGAGGACGAAATTTCCCAACAAGTCCTGAACATAATTTAGTGGTTTTTGACTCGTGGGATTATATCACTCGCCTTCGGCTCGTATAAACCTCCCACTCGCCAAAAACCATTTTTTTTCACTTGTTACGAAATATACTATTTCCACACACAGTATCAACAAATTTCGTTTGAATTTTCCGGTAAACTTCTCAAAAGTTTGATCGCATTTAATTTTCCCTGAAATTTCAAGAAATTTTGTCCTAAAAATACCCTCTAGCCAGAGAGGCCAAACCAAAATTTCCACGCTATTTGCCAAGAAAGTTCCACAAACAATGCCCTCACTCCCAGCAGTAGCTCCGTTTGCTCTCTAACAATCCCCACGCCTCAAAAAAAATCAAAATCCACGTTCGGGAGGGTCTCTCACCTTTATCAATCCTTGTCCCGCTCCTCTGAATTCAAGCGCCGCCAGTTCGCCGCGCCATTGGCCAGTGGGACAGGCGCACAGTGGAAGGGGTTTGTAGCGCACAATCTGAGCTCCTCGCCAGCGAACGAGTGCGGCGGCCAGCTGTGTGCCCCCGTACTTCGA
This sequence comes from Psyttalia concolor, assembly GCA_030522845.1. Taxonomy (NCBI): domain Eukaryota; kingdom Metazoa; phylum Arthropoda; class Insecta; order Hymenoptera; family Braconidae; genus Psyttalia; species Psyttalia concolor. The sequence goes on from JAPYZM010002441.1 coordinate 885, forward strand.
TATAAGCAGTTCAATTCTAAACTCCCTCTCCTAAAATCTAAAAATCCATTATTTATATCAATTCCCCCGGTGCAGACATCCTCAGCGCTTCAGAATTCCCCAAACATTCCAGACTGATTCCACAATGTAAACAGAATCATGAGATCAATCAACTCAAGTCACTCCGGAATTACCCACAAAATTTACCTGTACAAATTTACCTGTGTCTGTGGCGTTCGTGTGAGACGTATTAGCCGGGAGAGATAAAGCGAGTGCGAGAGGTGAAAAACTCGACTTATGGCTAGTGAAAAGAGCTAGTGAGAAACGTGATTAATTTTTCTTTTCTCAACATTTCCTTGGTTTTCTCGATTTCATATGTATTTAGCTTTGTACCCACCATATTTGGATACTCGGTGCGCGGGGCGCAATGACAACGAGGGAGCTTTACGTCAAGGTAAAACATTACTGACCTACATTGAATTTAACATGAGAATCTGGTACGTGAGAATTGCTGGATAAAATGGCAGTTGGAGATGGCAAAGGGACAGGTTCAGGTGTACCAGTAGCACCGATGACATTTACCTCTGGTCCAACGGTTGGGCTTTCATTGTTAGTGCTTTCTTCACTGCTCCAGGGGTTGCCCGAGGTCATATGGCGGCGATGGCGTGCATCAGGCGTCCAGTACTCCGAGAAGATCACTCGAGGTAAAACCGGAATCCACGGAATTACCGAGAATTCGTTGATTCCATTGTCATTGTACAGGGAAAGATGGTATTTGTGGAACAGTTGAAGACACTGGGAGTGTAGGACTTCACGAGAATGACGGGATTATTTATTTAATGTGAACACCTGGATATTTCTCGGTTTTCTTTGCTTTTTCAACACACGAGCTTTCGCCTCTTTTCCTCGATTCCAATTGACGGGGCTTCTTCATGCTCTTTCAGCAGTTGATGCAAGTCCAGGAGCTCTAGTCTCACGTAATTATACGGTTTAGTTCTTGAATCGTGAGAATCCTCTCCATTCATGCCATCTTCCCGGGTTCATAATTGTAATTTTCCAATTTAATTATGTACTGTTTAACGATGAATGGATTGGATTTTTGGGGAATTTTTGCCATTTGTCGAGGGGAATATTTAGTGCGAATCTGGGAATGGCATGGCCATGTGAATAATCTAAAAGTCGGGGCGTCCTACTCGTTGCCTGTGATAAGATTACTTTGTAATGTGTATATGTTGTACATTAGTCGGTTACATTTTTATCGGAAAAAACACGGGGAAATGGCCGCAATGAGACAACGATATCTCCAGTGGTGCTTAAAGTGTTGAAATTAATAAATAAATATTGGGTGATTCTGAAAATATATATTGTTTCGTAATGACAACTGAATACAAGGGGAATTGCGTCATTTGGAGGTAACACGAGGGGACTTAATTTTTCGAATATTTGCTGGCGATTTTTGACAAGTGATAATTCCACTGGAATTTTATGGATTTTTGTTTTTGAGCGTTCTTTATTTGGGGGAAAAATACATGAAAAAAGGCAATCAGTAAAATATTCCGCGTATTTCAGTACTCATATATTTTTATTGAAAATCATAATGGAGAAATTCGTTGATCCGACATAAAAAGATTTATAAACAATTCGCGGAGAATTTTTTTTAATAAAAATTACCGTATCATTTGCGACGCTCGGCAGAAAAAATTCATTAACGAAAAATTATACGAAAAGAATATGAAGCAGATATAAAGTTGTAAAATGAAATTAATTCACCAACTCATCAATTACTTATATTTTAATACTTCAACGTTACTATTGCAATTTTTTATTGAATCTCGCGGGAGAATTACGACTATTATTATCATTATTATTAAGGTTCGTCTGCTTGAGATTGTTTGTCCTCTTGATTCCTCAAAATTCTTCAGATGATGAGAGCAAAATCTCGAGAAACCTGCCCTTAAATTATTTATGCACCTCGTAAATTCATTTTTATTTATTTTTTGCTAATTTTTACAATCACCAAACAAGAATAGATCATCGAAAGTAGAGGTCTCGTGTAAACACGGAGATGTCAGATAAATGTGTTCGCTACACCTTGAAGACGATAAGAAAATAATCATTGAAATGCTCATGACGTAACGATGACGAATCTACTGTACACAAGTGGAGAGAGACAATGACAAAAAAAGGTCTACAAGAAACGATAAGACCGTAGGAGTTGAAGTTCATGGACTTGGATTTTGCTAGCTCGACTCGTTGGGGGCTCAAGTGAGCGCTGCAAATTTCATCGGAGCGTGAAATGATTTTTACGCTCGTAATTATTAATTATTACAACGATGATAAAAGGTGTTACGTGTTGAATGGGAATTAAATTGCATTTTCAATGTTTATCTGGTGCATGATTTTCTCATGCCCTCCATTTGGTTGATTCTCGTCCTCTCTCTTTTTCCCTCTCTCTCTCTGTCTTTCTCTCTCGCTCACTATTGCCACGAGGGCACGACACGAATGCGGAACCTCTTTTATTTATGTTCTTTTCTTTTTTAGATCTTTGTTTTGTGGTATACCGTTACAGATCCCCGGCCACTCGGCACGCCACCCGCCTCTTGTCCCCTACCTGGGGTCGCGATTTGGAGATGTTGAATTATTTCCTTTCCCTTTTGACGAGAGTATGTTGACATGTGAGTCCTCACTAGAAATTCTTGCCCGTTTTTCAGCTGTAGTCATTGCTCGTATTCATGCAGATTTTCAATCGAATGGTCGGTTTGCTATTTTCCGAACATCTTGCGACCTTGGGAAATATTAAAAGGATTCAGTGTTTCAGAGAGAAGTGAAAGGTTGATAATCTAGAAGTTACATTTACACTATTTTGTAAATAGCTTTGAAACTAGTGGATACAAAGGAATGTATTAAAATATCTTTTTTGTAGCCGACAAAATTTTCTATAAAAACGTCCTCCACGATTTTTCTCTCAAACCTGTTATTCTTGAGATTTTTGCATATTAATGGACACGATAATTATAAATATTGAATGAATAATTGGGTGATATTAGAGAGATTGTAGAAAAGAGGAAAACAAATTTACAGTTGAGCTACAAAATTCGTTAATTAAGAAAGATGTCAGTCAAACTTAAAAAATCACCACACGAGACTAATGGGATTTCGAATTATTGACGAATGTTCAGTATTCAAATGATTACAACTATATTAACCTAATGTATTCAAATTCGATGAAATCACCAATTCTAAATTAAAACATTGGGCATGTGTTGAAATTTTTCCACTCGAGTTATGCCAGCATAGCCTCCGATGATTTTTTGATTAGCACAAAAGTTATGAGTTTGCACAGCTTATTATTAACAGTATTAATAATAATATTGCAACGTTCAAAATTCTCTTACAATAATTCTCACGAGTTCACTATATGCAGCGAAGTATCTTGAACCTAAATCAAAGACAACAAAATATTGAGCACCAGATCGTTCCTAATAAACCGACCAAAATTTCAATCAGAGAGCAGGGTCCCCAAACGCTGTCCTAAATTTTGAGTTCTGAGATTAGGAGATCTCCGATGCCCTCAACTATCCAGTAATTTTCAAGTGCCTTTCAGCATATGCTAACCCCTCACGTGACGCATTACAAAATGAAAAAACTCTAGGGTAGCAGAGTATGGGTGCAACACCCAGAGAAGGTCTGGGAGGGGGCAGTCCTCCTGGAGTCCTTCAAGAACGGTGGAACCCTGCGGGTGTGCACCGACGACTCCAGGGAGGAGCGCACACTCTCCATAAAATCAGACGCCGATCTTCCCCCCCTTCGCAATCCGGACATCCTCATCGGCGAGAATAATCTCACCTCCCTCTCGTTCCTCCACGAGCCTGCAGTCCTCTACAACCTTCAGATTCGTTTCCAGCGTCACAGCATCTACACCTACTGCGGTATAGTTCTCGTAGCTTTCAATCCGTACGACGAATTACCGATCTACGGAAATGACACAATATGGGCGTATCGTGGCCAGGCAATGGGCGATCTTGAGCCTCACATATTTGCCGTTGCCGAGGAGGCGTACACAAAACTCGAACGGGAACTCCACGATCAATCAATCATTGTTTCCGGTGAGTCTGGAGCTGGCAAAACTGTATCCGCAAAATATGCTATGCGATATTTTGCAACTGTCGGTGGCTCGTCAACGGAAACCCAGATTGAGAAGAAGGTTCTGGCGTCCTCGCCACTGATGGAGGCCTTCGGTAATGCCAAGACAACGAGGAACGACAACTCCTCGCGATTTGGTAAATTCATAGAAATTCAATTCAACAAAAACTACCACATCTCAGGTGCAAGCATACGTACATACCTCCTAGAGAAATCGCGAGTCGTATTCCAGGCGTACGAGGAGAGAAACTACCACGTGTTCTATCAGCTCTGCGAGGCAGCGCGGGCTGGAACCTTTCAGAGCCGTTTGAAGGATTTGCATCTGGCAGATGGTGCGAGCTTCCATTATCTGAATCAAGGCAACAGTTACTCGATAGAGGGCTTGGACGACTCGGCCACCTTCCAGGATACCCTCGCTGCCCTCGCCCGTTTGGGCTTCGACGCCAAGCAGCAGGACGAAGTCTTCAGGATTCTCGCAGCAATCCTGCATCTCGGCAATGTCCAAATCATCAACAAAATTGACAAGAAGGATGATCCCGCGGGTAATGAGGACACAGAGGCCTGTGACATTTCCTCGAAGGACAAGCATCTGCTCATACTTGCTGACCTAATGGGGATCGATCCAAAAGCAATGAGGAAATGGCTGTGTCACCGGAAAATCGTCTCTATGAGGGACATCATTCTCAAACCAATGAACCCAGACCAGGCGATCGGTGCTAGAGATGCCCTTGCCAAGCACATCTATGCTGAGCTCTTCAACTTCATAGTTCACGGGATCAATGAATCATTGAGAACGAAAACAAAAGCCGGTTGCTTCATTGGTGTTCTCGACATCTACGGATTCGAGACTTTCGAGATCAATTCCTTCGAGCAATTCTGCATAAATTATGCAAATGAAAAGCTTCAACAGCAATTCAATCAGCATGTTTTTAAACTCGAGCAGGAGGAGTACCTGAAGGAGGAGATCGAGTGGACATTCATCGATTTCTATGACAATCAGCCCTGCATCGATCTCATCGAAACAAAGTTGGGTATTCTAGACCTGTTGGATGAGGAGTGCAGAATGCCGAGAGGTTCCGATGATTCCTGGGCGGAGAAGTTGTACACAAAGTGCAGTAAATCGAAGCATTTCGAGAAGCCGAGGTTTGGAACTAGTGCTTTTCTCATCCATCACTTCGCTGATCTCGTTACTTACGAGACTGGTGGATTTTTAGATAAAAATCGAGATACTGTTATGGAGGAGCAGATCGATGTTTTAAGATCGAGTGATAACAAACTCCTGAAGCAACTGTTCACGGAAGACTTTCCAAAACTCTCGGTTCCCAATCAATCCAAAGTGAAGATCTCCACTCAGAAGCCCACGGCTCCAGCAAACCCCAAGCAGAACAAGAAGACTGTGGGATCGCAGTTCCGGGATTCCTTGAATATGCTAATGGCGACTTTGAATGCAACCACTCCCCATTATGTTCGCTGCATCAAACCTAATGACTCCAAAGAGTCTTTTGAGTACAACGCAGTCCGTGCGATACAGCAATTGCGAGCCTGCGGAGTCCTCGAGACCGTCCGTATATCAGCAGCTGGCTTTCCAAGCCAGAGAACCTACGGAGAATTCTTCCAGCGGTATCGCTGTCTCTGCCCCTTCAAGAAAATTCGCAGGGACGATTTGAGGGAGACCTGCCGAAGGATCTTACAGATCTACATACAGGACGACGACAAATTCAAATTCGGGAAGACCAAGGTTCTGTTCAGAGCTGGACAAGTCGCGTATCTTGAGAAGCTGAGGGGGGAGAAGCAGAGGGACGCTTGTGTGATGATTCAGAAGATAGTTCGAGGATTTATCCATCGGAATCGTTACAAGAAGATCAGACTATCGATTATGGGCCTACAGAGGCATGCGAGAGGATGCCTAGCGAGGAAGAAGGCTCAAGGGATCAGGCGAGAGCGAGCTGCCATCAAGATCCAGAAGACAATACGGGGTTGGCTTGCGAGGTCTCGGTACCAGAGGGTGAAGAAGACGATTATAAAGCTGCAGACTTATGCTCGAGGGTTATTGGCGAGGAGGAAGTATCAGGGAATGAAGGACAACGCTGCTGCTTTGTTGATTCAGAGGCTGGTTAGAGGTTATCTGGTGCGAAGGGCCTGCCGAAAGAAGATCAAGGATATTATTATGGTGCAGTGCTGTGTGAGGAAATACTTGGCTAGGAAGATCTTCCGGAGGTTGAAGGCTGAGGCCAAGAGTGTCGAGCATGTGAGGTCCCTCAATAAGGGACTGGAGAACAAGATAATATCTCTTCAACACAAGATCCAGGCGATCAACGAGGAGAGCAAGGGTTTGAGGGTCTTCCAGGCTGAAGCGATTGAGCTGAAGTCTAAGTTGGAGAGCATGAAGGCTGTCGAGGCTGAGAATAAGCGATTGCTGGCGTTGGTGGTGGAAAAGGAGAAGGAGCTGCAGAGGATGGAGGGCGACATGAAACGGGAGCGGGATGAGAAGATGGATCTGTTGATGGAGAGAGAGAAATTGCTCCAGGAGAAGGAGGAGGAGAAGAGGATTCTCGCTGAGGAGACCGCCAAGCTGAAGAGGGAGTTGTCGGTTGCTCACGAGAAGCTGAAGGTCGATCAGAGGGGGGCAGAGGAGAACCTGAAGACTAGGCTGGAGCAGGAGAAGGATCTTTTAATGATGGAGCAGGATCAAGATCGAGGGGCTTATCAGAGGCTTCTCAAGGACTATCAGGATCTGGAGGAGCAATTCGAAGCGATGCAGAGAAAGTTTGTCCATCAGATTCCTGGACACTCGAGGTCCTTGAGTAATGCATCGAGTGGGAGTGCTGGGGGCCACGGCGCCTCCACGGATCTGCCGCCTGATGATCAGAATATTGACTTCGGGTATGGCTCGGTTAGGTCGACTATTTCATCGTCCACGCCGTATTCTAGGGTGGAGACCATTGACTGGAGTCAGAGGCGGTCGGAGAGCCCACCTGATGGCGAGGCACAGCCTGTAAAGTCACCGTCTGAGGTCAATGGCGGCCCACTTGCTCCGCCTGTCGATATTGGGTTGGTACTCAAGTTGCAGCAGAAGCTGAAGGATGTGGAGAGCGCCAATGGGAGACTTGTGAGGATGGTGGAGGATCTGGAGAGGGATAGCCCCGAGGAGTCTTCTAGGACGCAGGATACGTTTCGGGTGAGTTCAGGGATTTTTTTTGAGACTTCTTTCGCAAATTTGGGAAGTCAAACGGGCTTTCAGAGTAATTTTTTAGCTAATCCAATTTTGAAAAATTTTCTTTATGAAATCAGAATTCGATCAGAAAGAATCAATGGAATGAATGAGTTCGAGGTTACAAAGATCTAAACAATGTTCCAACGAAGTAATCTTGAATTTCTAAATTGTTGTAAATTTAGCTCATCCGATCGTCATCTTCAATTTATACTTTGAATAAATTTCTAGCATTTTCGTCTTCATTTTAATTGGAATTCCATGGCTTGATCGCCAGTGAAATTGCAAATCTCCAATTCCTTCCCACAATTATTGAAAATTGTTCATAGGTACATTATTTATTATGGGGAAATGGGGATAATAATTTGTGACTGTTTTTCCTTGGTTAGTTGGAAGAACTTGAAATGGAAAATGCTCAATTGAAAAAAGATCTGAATTCACTGAGACGAATAGTCGCCGAGGCTGATACACAGGCCGTTCAAAAGCACCTGATGGGTAATTAATTTTTTTTTCTCCACTGGAAAATGAATTTCCACTCTCGTTTCAACTCAATGTCCCTTGTTTTATAGGACAATTCGAGGCACTTGAGGAGGAACTGGAGAGGCGAAGGGAGGAGTGCATTCAACTCCACAGTGTTTTAGCTGATCATACGAGAAGAATGAAGAGTCTTGGCTCCAACTATGGCAGAGATGTGGACATAATAAACGAGGACGGTGAACTGGTTCTGGCATTCGAAGCGCAGAAGAAAATAAATCGACAATTGGAGGACGAGTTGCAGGCCAAGGAAAAAGGCTGGCGCTCGCAGAGGGACGAGTGGAGAAATGAAATTGATCGTTTGCAGGAGGAGATACAGAAGCAGCAGAAATTATTGTCAGTGAATCTCAGTAAAACACCGCAGACACAGACTGAGGCTTTTATGCAGCATGAAATAGCACGGCTTACATCAGAGAACTTGGTGAGTTATTAAATTCAAGGGAGTTGAATTACTGTAATTGAGGGATAACATTAAATTTTCATTCAACTCGGTGAATTATTTTCCCAGGATCTGCAGGAGAGGTATGATAAAATTGCCGAGGAGAATCATAAGTTGAAGAAGAAGTGTAGAATACTTGCTAAACGACTTAGAGATGCTGGATGTAAGTGTCTTCATACATTTTTAATATTTTTTTTTGGGGGGGAAAAATGTGGACGGATTTTATATTGAGAAATTAGAAATCAATAGTGGAGTAGTGAAACGTCTTAATGAATCCGGCTCTGGTACTCTTGATGCGTAGACAAAAACAATAATATTCATCTTTATAATATTTATTTCGTTCACCACAAATTTGCAAAATCTTAAATATCTATTGGTTAATTTTTTTTATTACAATATCGAATTTTCAGTCTTCCACCACTTGACAAATAAGTTAATATATTAGATAAATCAATCAATCAATTCAATTAATCCCATATATCAATTCCATCAATTAATTTTGTAATCCTATTCTGCCCATCTTTTTTGAAATTGTTCGATGGATTGAACTGGTGGGTGAAAGAAAAATTGAGTAGATCGTGTGGATTGGATACATATTTAATTTAAAAAATATTATATTGAATAGAAGGCATCATTGTAAAAGTAGTTCTTGGACGAAAAGTACAGGATCTGCTCTCAACCTCTTGATGAGTAATTACAGGCCAACAGGCCAAGCCAAAAAGATTTCTCGTTTAAAAGTCTTCTGGCAGTCTTGACATTTCACTGTACATTCACGAGTTTCTAAGTCACGTTTCACCACTTCACCAGATAACCTTTGAAAATTATATCGGGCCTGGTATTACAATATTTAAATTTACGCAATCAAAGACGAGGAAAACGATATGAAGGATTTGGCAGAGCCTCCAAAGCCCCGTGCATATATGATCACGGGACCGGGTGAGTTTAATGGTGTGTACAATCGATGTTATAATCATCGTCATCAAAACATCATCATCATCACAGGGAGATCTCGTCATTAGGTGTCTAGATTATATAATTTCGGAAATTAAAATAGGTTTAATGAAAAAAGGCGACAGGAACTGGCCGAGAGAAATTTCTTGAGAGATCTTCTCATAGATTATTTTTTAATTTACAATCAAGATCCCTTGACATTTCACTCTCGAGTCATTAGTTCCAGGCATCCTGATAAAATTAATTATATGATCAATTAATTATCGGTTGAAGAGGGAAAACAATAGGAAAGACTTGCAAACAATCTACATTTCAAACGTCCTGTAAAATATTCATAACAAATGCAATTTTTTCACCTGAAATTATCCACTCTTTCCCAGTGTTTTAGAATATTGCATGAAAAGTGCAGACGCTGAAAAAAAAATTGATTATTTTTCCAACTCATCGAGAGAATTATATTCTTTATGTTGATAACAATTTTAATTCAACTACTCAAGAGACATAAACAATATACATGAATTTTATTTTTTATACATACTCAGTCTTCTCATGCGTAAATTGCCTAAGACCCTATGCATAACAAAAAAAGTGATGCCAAAAATATACGACGACTTGGGCAAGCATGAAAAATATAAGTTCCCTCAGCTCAACATAGGGGCAAGTTTCTGGACAAATGTCTTCGCACTGAACAAGAAAAAAAAATCCAATGAGCTTATCCAGTGTTTGTTTTTCCTCCTCAACACCGACAAGATTTGGTGGTTCTCAAACATTTTACCATCTTCTCAGACAAAAAAAAAATTCATCAAAAAGACGAACCTCAGTGGAATTAATTCACCTCGTTCTCCCTCTTCCGTTCCTCCCAACTAATTCAATTTCTCTTGATCCAGTGCCAGACAGCGTGGAAGTTCCCACGGATCAATCAGCAGTCACCAAACAATCCTCCACCTCGAACGGTGCCATAATGCCAGCAATTCGCAAGAAGGAACGCGAGTACGAGGGAATGTTCGAGTTCAAGAAGGAAGACATCACAATAGTAATTCGTCATCTCGTAATAGAATTAAAACCGAAAGTGGCGGTTACCCTTCTTCCCGGACTTCCTGCCTACATTCTCTTCATGTGCATACGCCACACGGACTGCATTAACGACGACGACAAAGTAAGAACACTACTCACGGGTTACCTGAATGCTGTGAAGAAAGTGATAAAAAAACGAGAGGACTTTGACTCGTCGGTTCTCTGGTTGAGCAATACCCTGCGATTATTGCACAATATGAAGCAGTACTCGGGTGATAAGCCCTTCCAGATTGAGAATACACCGAGACAAAATGCCCAGTGCCTGCGTAATTTTGATCTAAGCGAGTACAGAGTTGTGTTGAGCAATGTGGCACTGTGGATATTCAACAATATCATGACACTGCTGAAGGAGAGAATTCAGGCATTGACAGTGCCTGCACTGTTGGAGCACGAGGCCATCACTGGCCTGGACTCGAATAAACGCGGCCTGGCCAGGTCGTGCTCCATGGGAGAGGAGCCGGAGTCAACGCAGAAAAAGCTGGACAAACTTCTTGATGAGCTATTTGCTGTCCACAAGGCTCTTCAATATCATGGCGTCGATCCTGAGATCATTGCCCAACTGTTCAAACAGCTGTTCTACTTCATGTGCGCCAGTGCGCTCAATAATCTTCTGCTGCGGAATGAGTTGTGTCATTGGACCAAAGGCATGCAGATCAGATACAATATGAGTCATCTCGAGCAGTGGGCCAGGGATCAGAATCTGCCCACTGCTGCTGAGGCACTGCAGCCCATCATTCAAGCTGCACAACTTCTGCAGGCTCGGAAGACAGATGAGGATGTTAGTTCCGTCTGTGAGATGTGTCATAAATTGTCGGCCAATCAGATTGTTAAGATTCTTAATTTGTACACACCGGCGGATGACTTTGAGACCAGGGTTCCTGTTAGCTTTATCAAGAAGGTTCAGGCCAATTTGGAACTGCGGAAAGAGAACAACGAACAGGTGAATTATCAGGTTATTAACAATATCGCTCGGCTCGCCGTAATTTTTCTACCTTTTAGTTGTTTTTTAGAGCATAAATCGAGTGACAACACTTGAAAAATTCATGCCGAGAAATTGTTGTAGGAAATATCTCAAGAAAGACGAAATTTCATTTATTTTCTCCATGAGAAAATTTTTATTCGATATTGTTGGTAAAAATGAACACACTCAAGCTGTAAACCTTTTCCGATATATTTAATTCTTTTTTAATTTTCAGCTGCTGATGGATCTCAAGTTCTCATATCCCGTAAGATTTCCATTCAACCCATCCAATATTCGACTTGAAGACATCGAAGTGCCCGAGGTTCTCAATCTACCGATGCTCAAGAAGGTCTAGACGAATTAATTTCATTTTTTTCTAACGGGTAAAGAGAAAGCCTAAAGTATTCCAAAGTCCCTGATGATGAATTGCCCAATTTTTGTACAGTGTTTGCCCTGTGTTCCCTAGAATTTATTTATTACCTCAGTTCTTTATTGGATGGCGATAGTCATGGACAGATGTGTCGTTTCTGTTGGTCTCTTCTATCAATAGGGGGGAAAAATTGTTTTTCAGTGCAGTTCAAGGTGAACTAGATGCAATGTGATTAAGAATGATATTAGGTGCGATTTGTATAGTTTACAAATTGTCGAAACAATAAATTGAGCGACCAATTGCAGAGATAATGAACTATTAAGGTGAATTAGATAATTAGCCGTTGGCATTGCATTATATACATGATATAGCGATGTACATTCCATTATCCAATCGATCTTTGTATTTTTTTTTCCATTTTCATCCAACGCCGTAACTCCCTTTACTTAGGACTAGTTTACCTCAGAGGGTGCCGATTCGAGTGATGGCAGAATTCATTAATTACAATCGAGTGTAATTAATTGTACAATAGAATTTAATGCGATGCAGAGCTCGTTGCGTGGAAAAATTGTTATCGTGCAATATTACAAATTGGCCACTACAGATGGAATTATTTTATTATATTATACAAGAACGATTGGGGCCGGAGGAAAAATTTAATTGACGAAATTATCAGATGTTGGATCGTGAGAGAGATTTATGATGTTAATGTTATCAACTGAGAGTGTATAAATTAATGAGAAAGAACCGAATGCTGTGCCATTTACAATTACAATACAGAATGTAAATTATATTATTTTATTTGAGAGATCAATTTGTCATTTGCATTATGTACTCTCCTGGCTTTACATAGTCGCCTCATAGAGTTTATTCCCAATGATGCACCTAGGTGATTACTGTAACATTCCCTGGATGTAATATGAGTTTTTTGTCCATCCGAAACATTGAAAATAAATTATGAAATCGTTGCCACGGATTATTTGTGTATTTATTGAGGGAATCATTGCCCGAGTTGCACTGAAATATTTTTTCTTTATCTCGATATAATTTATAATTGTTACGAGTGTATAATCAAGTGTAAAATAATATCCGGAAATAATATACCGGGAAGACAACGAACGATTGAGTAATTATTTGGGCCCAATTACTATTACTTTCGGTTAGGGTTATATATATACGAACTCTGGAAGTAACTCCGGACCCAAACTTCATCCCAAAGTTTGCAATTTTTTGAGGCCTGGATAGAGGGGTCTTTCGGTTGAAGTGACCCTAGAAAATTCCTCAGAAAATTAATTGAAAAACGCATTTTACATCGTATCGGATAATGTTCGTATCATTGCGGTAAAAAAGGGAAATTGTACAAAAAAATTTTGGTGCCCCGCACCACCTGTGACCTTACATTTGGCCCTGCTATAGTGACCTCAAAGAGGTCACTTTTTTGGCAATTGTCTGAATTTCAGAAAAATTGCAAAAACGGCTTGAAAAATCAGTTTAAAAACTTCGAAATAGCCTATATCGATAGGAAATGAGCTCAGCTTTCGAATGGAACAAACCCCGAGGCGATAGGATCAATAGTTTT
>JAPYZM010002442.1:0-13829 GCA_030522845.1 Psyttalia concolor
TAGACTGGGAAACTTGACACGTCATTTGTTTGCAACGAACCTATCGGGAAATATCCGATAATTTCGAAGCTCTCGTGGTATTATATGTGAAAATTTTATTTAAACCCATCATCATTTGCTTGATAATTTTCAAATCGACATAATTCTGAAATGAATATCAGTTACCTTCTCTTGAGGTGCCCTCGAATATTGCGCTCCATTTGGCCAAAGTCCAATCCCGAAAAATTATCCGCCGAATATCCCTGGACCATAAAAATTAATCGTAATAATTCCCTCAAGCCTCCCTGCAAACGAACCAAAGTCTCAAGTTTTGCCCACAAATTTCAGCCTCCAGAACTTGAAATCTTCATCTCAATCTCAGAATATTATAACTTACTATGGATACGAAGGGTACCTCAAGGAAGAAGTCCTCCGAAAATCAACGCATGCACAATCGCCCGAGTGAAGATTGTAAACCACGTGCGCAGGTTGAGCCAGCCACTTAATTGCAGAATATATTCCGCAAGCCGTATGCAGTATCCGGTGATTAACCCCAACGCCTGTCTTATCAGTATCGTAATATCGTATAGATTAATGCGGGTGTACTCCGTAAACGTTGAAAAAAATCGCTTTGAATTCAAATGGATCCGCTTCAACTGCCTGAGAATGTTGCAATATCTCTTCGTAATCATTTAACTCTAGAGAAAAAAAATCAATGGGAAAAGAGTTTTTTAAAAAACGTCGGTGGATACTTGGAGTGCGTATAGATGTGTGCGAATGTGCGTTATCGGGGCTTGGGCGTTCCTCTTTCATTGCGAATTGCCAATATGCACCAGCCACTTCATAACCATCCGCGAAACGAACCGTAATACCAGGTTTTTCAATGAAACAGAGCGGACAAGGGGCGAAGAGGAGCATAAAGCCACGACGAAAATCGATATTCGTACTAGCGCTATGTCAGCGAATGTCGCTCGATTCCCCCCCCCCCCCCTTCTCGCAAGCCTTTCGCGTGTATACACGTTCACGTACGTACGCCTACGTTCGAATTAACTCGCACGGTCCAGCGCCCGTGGCTTACACGTTTACATGCACCCGGGGCTTCAGTCGTTCGCGCTTTTGGCGTACGTACTTGGCTTCTCCCTCGGTTTTGGCATTCTTCCTGATTCACTTCAACGGGGGCCTGGGGTCTTTTCAGATAAAAGCGTACGCGACAGATTACAGCAGACAATTTTTGGATTAAAATTCACTGGTGAAAAATTGCGAATTTCGAAAAAAAATTGGGCATCGTTCAATTTTAAATGTTCTCCCAAAAGTATTCCACGTACATTTGAACGCCATTGAATTTCGTTTAGACCCGCCTAGGCTGGACGCACGTACCATTTGGATTCGTTATCCTCGCCTACAAGTCACCACTCCGAGGGGAATTCAAAAAGAAAACCTGCCTCAAGTGTTCCCACCTTCCGGTGAGAGTGACACCTTGAATAAGAACCCATGGAACAACCGCCTCTTTACTCGGTCCTCATCTTCACACCAGGATAATTGGTGAGATTTCATCACTCCGATGGGGGGAAGAAATTGCGTTGAACCGAGGTAACGCCTCGCCGGGGGCTTTTCATCCTCTCCCCTCCCCGCCCTCTCAACTTTACACTTCATTTACCACGTAACTGCGAGTAATAATGCATTGGGCGACATAACCCAATGTACCCAGTAAGCCGCTCATTCGTATTATGCAGGTGCTGTTACGTTGTTACACATTTGTATCTGCTCATCCGCACGGAATTATCTCCATGGCGCCCCATTTGATTGCATCACACCAGCCAATTGTGAAATTTCATTTCAACGCATATGCAGTGGGTGAAATTTTTTGGTAAATTTTCTGGTACAATTACAGTTTTCATCGGTAACTGAAGACATTTCAGAGACTTTTGTCATCGAAAAATCAAAATTTCATTGGAATTAGCTTATATAGTCTATAGAATTTCATAAAAAATAAAAAATACAGTTTTGGAATAAATACGCCTAAGTTAACGGTTGGAATAATCTTATAATTAAACAAATGAATTAAATCAAAGAGATAATCGGGTATGATGATTTTCAATGGAAAACAAACTTCGCCGAATGTTTTTTCAATTTTTCACTTAATTATTCATAGTTCATTTAATATAAATCCCTTGACACCTTAATCAATCAATTGAAACCACCATTTACCTGTTAATTTTCACGTTAATATGACAGAAACACAAAATTAAGGTTACAGCTGTTTGGTTGAGATAGTAATGATATATTCTTTATCGTTATCCTTCATGCGCGGCGTTTCTCTGGTCCTGACAGAAATGCAAAATACGGTTAATGTTTTTACTCCAAAATAGCCGGACATGACGTTTCACCATATCGATTCTCCCTATCACTCGATATTAAACTCGATAAAAAAAACAATCGATTCTCGCAAAAATTTCGATAGATCCGCATCACCTCCTTTAGTAATTTAGGATAGAAGAAGTAGCAAAACTTTAGTAGTAGGGGGAAAGGAGTGGTGAGGGAAGTTGTTCGTCGTATATCATACACGCTAGCCACGTCCAATCATTAACTTGGACGATACGCTACCGCATACCCTGATTGGTAAATGTTCGAATATTTTGGGTGAACGCATTGAAATATTTTTAATTATTTCAGTCCAGTTCCAAGTAGTCAGTCCTGATAGAGAGTTTTTCTCCGATTTAATGAAGTGTCTCATTGAGAATTCTGGAAACCCTCGAAATTATTTTGTGTCAATCCTTCTCTGGTGTATCATTCAAGAAAAATCCCCGCAAAACGAATATCTCTAGACTTTTATCTCCCCCAGAGAATGAAAAAAGTAAATAAAAACATGAAAGTAAAAAAGAGAACTGTATCTTTTCAGCGCCTGAAAAATGTTTTCATATCATTTCCCACTGCATTCATTTTCACCCTTCAACTTTCTTTTTTCCGATTGAACAATAATCCGCATTTTTGAAATGAAATTTCCCATGCGGAGGCCGTAAAAAAAGAGAGAGGAGGGAAAAAAATGGTTACGTATTGTGCCACAGCCAGCGTGAAATCGACACTGGGTTTTACATCAACGCAATTTGCGGATTCGCTGACGTATTCAAAATGAGGCAAAAAAGGTATTCACTAGAGGAAAAAAAAAAGAGAAAGGAAGAGAGGGATAATAAAAAAAATGGCAACGAAACAGAGAGAATAAAACGCAGAACGGAAGAACATGAATGGGAATCAGATGACTCGGATCCGCGTGAAATGAAAACGTTGTATATGCACACAGTACCTATAGTTTATTTCTCCCTCTTGTACCCCTTTTCCGTTTCTCCATTGTGTCAAAATGAATATAACCGTGAGCTGCGCCAACGGTCGTCAAACTACTGCCGTTTCCTGATTCAAAACTTTCCCCTCGTTTTACCAATGTGAAAACATCACTGAGTAATGCGTTAGCAATACGTCGGCAGCGGTCTCATTTCAGTTTCCTTCATTCTGTTCTGTTATGCTGTCATCTCTCTTGACTCGTGGATTTGTCGTTTAGGCTTGGATACGCTGAGAGAAAAAATTCTTCCGACAAAGAAGATTTACTCGGTAGGAGAATATATTTTCCTGGCAATTTAAAAATATGGGAAATTTCGGGATAAATTATTTTCCTCTCACAATGACGGAAAAAAAACCTTTCAAGTTTTCATTCGGTTGCCTCGAGAAAATCTTCAACTGTCAGCCCAAGTCTTCCCATAAATTCATCTAGGTTGCATCAGATCTAGAGTTTAATGGTTTGGGAGAATCCGGGAATTCTTGAATTCATCACTCACCCCGTGCAACTGAGAAATTGTTGTTGCGACTGCTTGACGCACACTTCCATTATTAATGCAAGATTATCAAACATTGAGCTAAAAATGGGTTCTCTAGGCAAGACATTATGTAACACAATTTGTGCTGAAAAAAAAAACGGAGTATAAAAATAAGAAGACGAAGTGATAAGTTTTTAAAAATTTACCCCAACGAGAAAATCTCTTATCGCCTGAAATATTTTATCTGATTTTATTTTATTTAAATATTCATCTCCGAATTAATGATTTAAAAAATTGTTAAAAGATTATTTTTCGTACCAAGTGAGTGAGATCTGTCAAAAATTATTTTTCTCTGGAGAAAAGTTTAAGAAAGTATAAAATAATTTCGCAGAAGTTGTGGAGTGTAGTGGTGAATAATTAATTTAAAGTGTTTAAAGTTAATTTGTTCAAATCTGAAGTTTTTTTTTTCATTTGCGTTACTCCAAAAATTACCATAATCTCCTCTTTAAATGGCCGACGGTGGAAATTAATTAGTATCAACTCTGGCATAAAAAACGATGAAAACAAAATTCATTTCCACCGAAAGCTTGCGATAAAATCCGTTAAATTATACCACTACTGAAATTTGTCCCCGACTGCCCAAACATATCAACCACCTGCTCGTTAAAAAAGAATAGACCGAAACTTGCTCCGATACTGTGTAATCATACACAATACCCCATTGTTATTATACCTCATGTTAACTGAATTTCCAACCGGTTAAATTGTATTCAATATTCAATATTTTTCATCTCGATTGAACCAATACAAAGAGGGTTGGTATCTGATATCTCCATTGGCAATTGATTTTTACTAGAAACGTTTGCCAATGATAGTCTGTAAAGTATTCGGGATAAAAATTCGAATATTATTTTGTGTCGAATATTATTGCGTGCATTGCGATGGAAGCAAAAATGAAAAACATTGAAAATCAACTTTTCGTTCATCAACTCAGAAAAATATTTAGAAATTGCCAATTGCAGGTCAATTGTTGTACTTCAATAGGTATAAATTAAGAAAATGCAGGTAAATTGTTTCGCAGTTTATCTACAAACTCTGGGTATTTTGTTTTGGAATAATTATATTTTAATTGACCGAGATAACGTGTCGGTTGTTAAAAAAAAAAATTATTTCTACCGAAACCTCGAGATAAAAGTTGTAAAATCACGCAGCGACTGCCGAAATTCAAACTCAAAAATCCAAACATATTCACCGACTGCTAGTTGTAAATTAATAGACCGAAACTCTGCCCGATACTGCGTAATCATGCACAATATCGCATTGTTATTATCCACCACGTTAAACAAATTTCCAATCGGTTATAACGCATTTAATATTTTTGATATCAATTAAAATGAAACCAAAGAGACTCCCCAACAATCAGTACAAAGAGAGTCAGTAATGGCGACTCGTTAACAAATAACTCCCTCCCGAAACCCGATATCGCGTCGAATGTTACGTGAGTTCACTGAGAAAAAAATTTATTTCTGCCGAGTAAATTTTGTTAATTAGGAGGAGAAAATTATGGATCTCATGCCGAGAATGAAATTACGGAAGGCGATCAGATAATTGCGCTATATCTGATTTTATAATAGAGTCAGTCAATGATAATCGACGTTGAAAATTATTGCACATTATCTTACGCAAGAAAATTATTCATTTGAAAGAGATGAAATTTCTCGTCTCAGGAAAAGGGCAGTATAATCATTTTACCCTTTTACCATACCTCTAGTTCCTACCCCCCACAATCCTCTGAAACTCCTGCCAGTAACCCTAATTTTCTGCTTATAAAAAAAATTTGCCTGACAGAAATAATTTTTCTTCTCAGTTTTGAAGACCAAAAGGATTATTTCCATTGTCGAAGAGAATAAAATTAATATTCCTGCGTTGTATCACGTTTGCGACATTCGACTCCTATCGCGTCTGCAGTCAGAGAAAAAAACATCCTTCAACAGGTTCTGCAGTCTAGAAATAATGTCCTCTCCACAAAATTATATATACCCATAGAAAAAAGAAAATCCTCTCAGAAATAAATGATAGAATTCTATGGAGCTTGTTCTCTGAATTGCCGTCAGTGTCATGAAACTATGTTTTAAGTGAACTACCAATTTTGTATAATAACATTCAATAAACATCATGAAATCTCAATTACCAATTCGTGGGCATTAGACGTCGATAATAGCTGAAAAAAAAAATGGAAATAAACCCATCGTATTTTAGCCCTCGTTATTTTCCACAGTTATGTCCGAAGCTTCCAAACCGCAATGGTAATTCCGATGCACATAAAAATGGGAAAATTATTCAACATGCATCGAGAATATCCCCCCCACAGTTTTCCAATGATCACAGCGAAGAATTGCGAACCATATATATGAAAACGACAAAAGTACAGTTGTTCGACGGAAGGAGTTAACACTCACGGTAAAATTTTCTAATAAAAATTAATGGAGCGTAGTGGGTGAGACCAGACGACACCTCCTGCTGCCTTTCATTTCGGCTCCCTCCCGTGACTTTTTCCAAAGTGATTTCGCGCTTCATCTCATCCGCCATTTGTACTCCTCCCTGGAATAAAATTTATCTTCACAAGTCGGAGTAGCAATACATACAGATAAATCTATCCGTGAATTACGTTTTTGGAATAATAATTTATGTTTTCAATGACGTAATTTATGATTTTTTCAATTGGGTGAATTTTTCCGTTGAAATGGTAACTAGCAATTTGAAAAATGGAAATTACAATTGCGCGTAACTTTGTCTCATTTCATTTTCCAAATTAAATTCACAATTTAAAATATTAATAATTATTTTTTAATACTCAAAGTAAATTCCTACTCTTTCCTGCAATTGCCCCCGTAATCTACGAATCCATTTCGTCCCGTACAGAATAGACTTTGCGATATTAAAATCGCAATTATATAATTACTAGTGTTAGCGATAATCTCCTACATACTCTGCCAATGGATACTCTATTACCGATCAAGTTGGAGTCCAAGCCGGTTCACCCACTTGAGCGATTTTACTGTCGTCTTTATCCTTAAAATCCCACCAGGAAATCTCGACAGTTAACCGGAGGACATTAACAGCCATTAAACCGCTGGAAGACAAAAAAAAATGGAAACAGAGTTGGTTATCACCTGTTGACAGCACTTCACCCACCGACGAAAAAAAAAACCTCAAATCATCCAAGGAAATCCCCCCCCCCCCTCTCTCTCAAAATAAATAACCTGAAGCCCGCCAGCCAACAAACTCGCCTCACCCTAACAGTGAGAGCACCTGAACCCGCCATAACGTCTCACGACACGGCCCACTTCTTTCTTCTAGAATAAAACGAAATTGCCTACCAGAGATACCACTTGAGCCTCCCCCCCCCCCCCTGTTTACGTCGCAAAATACCTCGACGTTATGCCAGGGATAAGACAAAAGTATCGCGAGGATGCGTCTGGAGTGCGCCTCATCGACATCCCGAAGAGTTACTGGAGGAGACGTTACTGCGCGATATTCTGCATAAATATACCCCTAGGTGTATCCTTTCTTTTGGCTTTTTTTTTCCTCTCATTCCTCTGTCACAGTCTACGCGTGGAGATTGTCTCTCTCTCTCCCTTAATCCTGCGCACACGTTCTCAGCGTATTTCCCGGAGGTGCGGTGTGCCAGGTCTCTTATGCGAAGGCGGTGCACATAACTGGAGAGCGGCACAGTTATCGTATATGGCAACAGATCTTGTTTATAATAATCATCCTTGTGTACAGCTACGTACGTTCTACATACTGTCTTGGCACTACTCCGAGCATTCACCACCGACAATCTCTCTCTTTCTTTCTCTCTCGAGCCCCCTCTCCATCCCTCGACTACGTCTGTTCAACTTATTTTCTCGGGGTTTTCGCATATACGCAGACGTTATAACCACGTGGCATCTGCATTACCCCCCCCCCCCTCCCTTCACCTCGTGTGTCTCACGTCAACTCGACGTGAACTAAACTTGGAGAACTCTCATCCATGGATTCGAGAGAGGGAAGAAAAAATGACACAGATGGTGGACGAGGGGCGGAGGGGAATGTATGAAGGAACGAGGCAACATGATGTAGAGACAACGAGCCAAGTCTCATATCTCTCATGCACATCGTATACTCCATAGTTGGATGGCTCACGAGTTCTGTGCATGTGGGCAAGACACTTTATTTTGCCTGACGGTAATTGCTGGTGCTTTATTAGGTCAGACTGGAGGATCCGGATGGAAGGATGAAATCCTGAAGTTGGGTGCCATCACTGGGACTCCCACGATCGTCATTGCCGGGCTTTGAGTCTATTTAAGGGTGGGAATTGGTTCAGGGTGTGAGGGGTCTGTTTGGATGGAAGAGAGGGTGATTAATGGATTGAGGAAATGTCCTTTGATGAGAATATCTAAATGTCGTTTAGGTGGAATTCTTCATCCAATTGCGTCTCAGTGGGGTCATAATGTCTCAAGATCCATGTGATTGCTGGGTTCTGATCTTAAGTTGATGGGGTTCAGCTTTGGATTTGATCTCCTCGGAATGGCGCGATTTTATCTCAATTTCTATTCGTTCAACGATTCTAAAGTTTCCAGTGGGCTTCATTCGCTGTCTTTTTAACTGGTGTTGTCAATATTTAAGGGGAATTCGTTGTTAAATGGCACTTTATCGGAATTATGGGATCAGGGAAATTAAATGAGTCAACACCAAACCCAAGAATTGAGTTGGGGTTGTACTTTTCGTATGTGGTTTAGTCTTCACGCTTTTCGGACAGAGACTAACCTTTTGACAGAAGTTCTCAACCCAGGTAGGGATGAATGATCGAAACAAGGCTTGATCAGGCTGGATCCAGGGTTGACAAAGACTGGTCGAGCTACGACATCTAAGATTGAATGAAGCTTGAACGAACATTGAGAAATAAATGTTTCTAAGGCTGGATACCCCAATGTTGATCGAGCCTTGAGGATCAAGCCTCGATCCAACCTTGCGTTTAATGATTGGATCAGGATTGTAATCCAAATCTCGTCCCAGGATGTGTGTAAATCCTGATTCTTACTGGACGAACAAAATAAAGATTTATCGAATAAAATGTATTGAATAAAAAAAGGGATTGAAACAGAAATTTTGTTGTAAGAATTTTGAACTATTTAGGTTCAACTTAAATCGCAAATAAAGAGATAATGGATTTTTCGTAATTCCATATTTTTATGTAAAACTGTCAGTTTCCCTAACTTTAGAAAAAAAATTGTTCAATAATTTCAATTTGATTAATCATGTCCTGATTAGGAAATGAAAATTTCAAGTTAACATTTATGAGAAGTGTTTGAAAAGAATTAATTGATATCGTTTTTATCTCGTTTAATAAATTAAATTTGGAACATGATAGAACGAGCTCGATCGAACATTGTTCCTCATATTTGAATCAGTCATTGATTTGACGATGGAACTGAGGCTTGTTCTATCTTAATTGTTCATCTAGCGGGAGTCAGGATTGCCACACATTCTGAGATGAGATTCGGATTACAACCCTTATCCAATCATTACACTCAAGCTGGGATCGCGGCTCGACCAGTCTTTGTCAATCCTGGATCAAGCCTGACCGAACCTCGTTTCGATCGTTCATTCCTACCTGGGCTTTGGCATCCCAGTCTTGAGCACCAATGCTGTTTCGACCTTAAACCAAGGCTTGATTATATATTGAAGCCCCATGCTTGAATCAATATACGATTCAACAATGGAAAGAAGCTTGGTTCGAGGTTGGGTTATCCAGCCTTGATGTCAACTCTTGTTTCAGCCTTATTCCAATCGTCGGGGTTGACTATTCCAACGTGGGAAGGCCCATATGTTCCTTCTTCATGGTTTTAGGGATATCATCTAGAGCTTAAACAACTGCGCCCAGACGCCATGCGTACTCAAGCCCTACATTGAGAGAACCATTGTGCAAATTAAATGGGTTATTTTGCTTGTATAAATACAACTCCATCAGCTTCACATGCCGATTTCATCGCGTACTCTTTGTAATTAACTAAAAAAAAACTGAAAAATCCATCATATCTGATTTTCCACTCAACCAAAAATCTCCAATACTGCTATGAATTGATAAATATCCGAGTGAGAGCCTCCTCCATTTGTCTTTTTACAACCATATTATGTCAATCCGCTACTCTAAAACTGATCCATTTTTCATCCAGATCTCATCAAAAACTCCTCATAACTAGATCCCAGCCCCACCTAAATTCCCACTCACTCAAAGACCATGAATTCCCCCGTTGCCTCTATCCGCTGCCCTTTAAGCTTCAACACGATAATAAACTCAGGTGTAACAACCAGCCGTGCAATGTCGAAATGCCTTGACTCTCGTGATATGTCACGGACAGTCGAGCAAGCGGAATCAACGGGAGCGGGAAGTGAGTGAGAGTAGCATGTGCCGCAGACAGGGGTACACACATAGTGAACGGTAGATCGTGAGTCACAAGGAGAGAGGGATTTGGAAGAACTTCTCCCTCTTGTCGCGTGATTCTACCTTATGCCCACACCGAGAAATTGTTGGGGATCATTTGCAATAAGTGAGGGATTTACGGTTTCTCTCCGGCTTCCATAAATTCACGAGACTCCACGCCGAGAAAGATATTTGGTGAATTACAACTGCTTGTTGTTGAAATGCGCTAACTATAGTTTATAAAATGAGGAATTACCGAGCAGAAGTTGAATTTCAAGGAGTTGTTGATCAATTGTAAATAAACAAATTGTTATAGGAGTGTTTAAAAAGATTAAAATTTTTTCTGTCTGCCCAAATAATTATTTCATTTAACGACAAACTGTTTTCAATGAGAGATAATTTATTTTAAATAAATGTACACATTAATAAATCAATGAGCTTAACTAATTGAATAATGTTTTATGTTTCAGGTAAGCTTCGATGATTTAATGAACAAATTTTCACGGGAATTAGTGGGTGAGCACGTGCCGATCCGTGAGTTTTTTCTTATCAATTATTATTTGAATATTCGGTTCCGGATTATTCGCGTTAATTAATTGGAATTAACCGATTTCAAATAATGACTACTCAGCCACTAATGGTTTACGATGAAGGAGAAGCCTCCGCGTCACATTTTTAATACCAAAAAATGGGGTTAATATTGGGGATTTTGGGGAGACATCCTCAATTTCAGAGCTCAGTTTTTCTGGTGGTGTGTCAACTCGTGTAGATCCATTAGCTGACAGTTTCCCCTGCCCCACGTCTTTCTGTCTCACGTTGCCTTAATCAATGTTATCACGGGATTAACCGTGGAACGACGCCGGGTCGAAGGGCATTGCACCTGAGCTGACGCTCTAGCCCATCCTACATCAACAGCTCCTGTACGTAACTCCCATCAGCCACAGCTGAACTATCTCCCTCCGATTCTCCCAGGGTTTCATACCCACGTGCAAATACCCCATGTCTTCCATCCCATTCACTGTATTCACCTGGATTAACGTCACTCCTACCCCCTATTTCTGTCCATTAAATAGGAGATTCTCGGTATTTCGAGGTTTAATTGAATTTCATTAACCCGACAGTTGAAGGTTTTCGTTTAAAAAATTTAAAACCTCTTGAGCCTAATTTGATGTTATGAAATGGTAAAAGGGGGATGATGGTTAAGTAGGGAGAGTGGATTGGAAAGCTTTTCGTGCCAAGATTCTTGGGGAAATTGTTAAACCGCTGAACGATCTTCATGAAAGGATGTTCGAGAATTAGGGCCACCTCGTTTACTCAGCTGAGCACCCTATTTTCTCCGAACTACCGCCAAAAACCGTAGGCTTTGGCCCCGGCCATAAGCTACATAGCTTTATCACCGTCTTCAATATTGCTTGGAATAAGAGGGAAAATGCTGGGGGGGAAATGACTATCCCATACAGTTTTTGTCGCTAAAAGCTCACAATTATTGGCTCTTTATCACCACTTTATTAATGATCCGCGCAATTACCGTTTCTTTTTTTTTATTCAAGCATTTTCAACCAACAGGTTTACAATCCCACGCAATTACCGTTGAATAATGGCTTGGTCGTATTGATAGTCAACGCTGTGAGTATCATTTAAATCATTGAAAATTGAAATTTTTGATGCAATTGGTCATAAAATATTCGACATTAATTTAAAGAATTTTCGGTCAAGATGTAAAGGAATTTCAAATAAATTCGTATTCAGTGGGCAATTAAAGTGAGTTGGAGATTCTCCCACTGATATCTACTTGCAATTGAAATTAAAATAGAAAATATGGAAGAGAAGTGATTACCTCATTCCATTTTTATCGTTAAAATCCGTAAACTATCGGCTTCCTGTCACTGTTTTATTAATATGTTCAGAACTTCTGTGGAATACTGATTTAGAATTACTAATTGTCCAATCGATTCTCATAATTGGATCAATACCCGATTGTTGGTAGGGGCTGCGGAGGATTGATTCGGTTGTCATATCGTTAAACGTGACGGTATTAAAGACTAATCACAAACTTTGACGTCAGGTGTTTATTAAAACTGATATCCCATCGGGTCTCCTATCGTAAAACTTGTCATTCCATCGTGAAGTTCGCGAAGGCCAAGTGACGCAAGATTGCATTTTGTGGCGATGAAAAATGATCGATGGAGATTTCTTGAAAATTCGAAAAAAACCTAAGAAAAATCATTTTTCTATTGAATGAGTCAACCGAAATTTCATTTTCTTCTAACACGAAAAAACATTCGCACAAAATTGGTGACAAATTTGATGTTTTGAGGTGGAAAAATGATTTTCAACATAAAATTTGCAAACAATGTTCATTTTACTGAGTCATAACTCAAAATTTTACTTAACTGGAACTAATCTCTCTGGTTCCGATAATTTTTAGTCCCTTAATGAAGCCGGTTATAATGTGTCGCACGAAAAAGCAATTCAAAGCCCTAATGGTGTGACTATGAGGCAAAACTGGATGCCACCGAAGTATCTTCCACGATAACACCGGCAATAATAATCACGTGTAGCCTCTTTTCCTCTTCCCCTCGGCTCCCTCAAAACCATGTGTATCAAATGGGCGAGAAGTCGAGGGTGAGAGGAGCAGTGACGCTGGCGCTCACACACACACAGACACAGCCACACATACATTCTCTCGTTCAAGCCAATTTCACTCTGGCAATATCTCGACTAAATTCGCGTTAGCGCGCCGTTGGATATCTCCAGGGCGTCTACTATCAAGCCAACACGACCGCACCGTGTGTTTCACTCTCCCCCTCAGCCCTCGCGCGCCTCGTGTGCGCCTCTTGCAATAACCACGCCTTTGAAAAGGCCATTAAGGGCTCCCGAGTGATCCTACGGACACTCAATTACAACCCCGCTTCTCCTTTGGTGAATCCATTTAGTTTCATAAATACCTATAAACAAACACCACTCGCTATGAATAATAATAAATAACGAGTGAAATGCGGTTATCTCCGGAGATACTGTAATGAGACTGTTACGCGGGTCAGGGGAACGGCTCCATCGGTTCAACTGGTTTAATCAATAATTCATTCTTCTTAAGGATTGACATAAGCAATAAGTAGAAAATTTGCCGTACATTTTTTTTACACTCGATAAAACAACTTTCGCATTTCAATCTTTAATTATACAGGCTGAATTTTTTTAGCAAACATTACCGTTTCGTTTGGTAATCCTGCTGCATTTTCCATGCTCGGGAAAATCTACCCAATCGCATAGTAAGATTCACTATTTTTGTTTTTCTACTATTTTTAGTGGAAGGTAAATAAATTTTATTCATAAATGGGGGTATTTTTCACGGATAACTCGATAATTTTTATTTAGAAGTCAATAAATTTTATTCATCGGTTAATAGTACATTACGACCCACGGCCAGAAAGCTGGATTTTGGCTTCGTCGTGGCCTTATATCACAGGCGCCGGGTCATCCAACTTTCTGGCCGTGTGTCGTATACTATTTTTCTTCATCGCCATCTGAAAGTACGCTTAATTAGAAAAATTCGTAAATATTATTGATATTTGCCA
>JAPYZM010002443.1:0-27698 GCA_030522845.1 Psyttalia concolor
GTGACTGAAAAGTTACTTTTCCGACACAGCGTGATGAAAAAAAAATTATATCCTCCGATGAATTAGAGGATTTGACAGTTTTCATTAAATTTTTCGCGACAGGAGCTCGAGAGCTTTTGAATATTATCAGGTATTTCTCCATAGATTCGTTGTAAGCAAACGGGAGTGCCAAGATTTGCCGGTTGAAAAATCTCCAGCGTTTGCTCGAGGGATTTCTATGCGAAACTTGACACGATGGTTTGTATGGTGGGAAGCTCAAGGGAAATACCAGATAATTTTGACGCTTGAGGGCTATTTCACGGATTATTCCTGGAATACGGATTGTGATCAGTCACGATGTGCTATTTGAAATCGTAATTTTGACAATAAATATGTGTTATGTCGACAATTAGTGAACAATATTTGGCTTAAATTTAGAATTAGAATTTTTTAACTTGTTATGCTAGCGAAGAGTTATAGTAATTACCGAAAATATTAGATGCTTTTTCCACATTTCCTGGCATATTTAGAATAGTATTGAACCATTTTTTACTGCACAAATTCGAAGTTTTATTGTTTTTCAAATCTTTATTTAATCTTTTATTTGGCGATAGTGTTGATTTAACGAATTACAAAAAAATAGATAATGCTTTCAATAAATGTCCGGAACACTACTGATGGCAATAACTGAAACATTCTGGGTACTTGTGACATTAAGTGGCTAAAAATGTGATTTAAAAAAATTTCAACTCAATTTTTATTCACTCTCAAGTACTTACCAACCGACATACCAAGGCTGACTCCCTGGCCTCAACCTCGCTCGATCCTCGGTCATATTGAACACCTCCCGCAAACTTCGAAAGTTCGTTTTATAAGGGAAAAACTGGCAGTTGGCATCGTGATCTTGATACAGTGACTTGAAGAATTCAAAGGAAAAAATGGTTGGTGCCGACCAATTACTCGTCGCATCTGTTATCACCACAGGCTTTCCTGAGTAGGCGTATCTTCGAGAGTTTAAAATTAATTTACATTAAAATCTAGAATTCGTCAAGACGATCAACATATAATACATAGAATATTGTTACCGCTCTTCAAAAACTTCGGGCTCGATATTGGCAAGTTTTTCAACCTGTTGAATGTCCTGACAAACGGAGCAATCCTCGGAAGGTCGGAAAATCTTTTGAAATACCGTGGGAGTCTCCACTAGACACTGACCAATCGATTAAAAATACACAACAAAAATCTCATTTTATGATTTTAAATTTTTAATCTAAGCTTAAGCTTAAAAATCTAAAGTTCAACTCTCGGCAAGCCTCAATTCTTCCGTATTTTTTATTTTTATCTAAAGCATTCTGTCATAATTCTAATAAATTGTTTCCCGAACAAAAACATGATTTTTGAAAAAAATTCACTGATTTTATACGGAATGAAAAATGCAGTAGAAATTGCCGTTCCGCTCTATAAAATTTGTTGACCGCTTACTAAGAATTCTCTAGATGTGTTCATAATTTTTGCTAAAGATTCCAAATTTTACAGCTCGGTCGGGTAATTGTTCTCGAACGTCGACAGGGGTACATAATTACCAAATGTAACACTAATTTTTACCAATTTCGAACAGACTTTGAAACTTGGTAATCTCAATTGAAACAAAATTCAACCATTATTTTGGTGTAAGACTTTCAAAAGGTTTTTTAGTCCTCGAAAAATTGATTCTCAAATCAAATTTGTGTAAAAATCGTCCCAGATGATAGCTCAACTGACCTTTTGATACCGATGAGACAGAAGATAGTTATTGATGAAGAAATAGCTGACGTAAACGAGAATGCCAATTCCCAGGAGATGTTTTCCACCGACTCGAAATTTCTTTGGAGTACAGAGTAAGGAAGAGGCGCGCCAGAGTCGAAAGCACCTGGTGACCAGTCCCTGAACCTCAATTTTCTGCATTAAAACGTGAAGTTCCTTCTTGGCTGTCGCTATCTGCCGTTTCTGGTGCTCCGGAACCCTCTCGGATTTATCCGTCATGGTTGCGGTGATAGTTGGAACCACACTGGAGACCTGATGCTGCCAACAGGACCTCGTAGCCGCGCGCAAGAGTGGAGCCCCATGTGCTGGAGAAAAGTGGCTCCTGCGAGTGTGAAACTCGGAGAAAAACGATAGCACTGAGTCATTGGAAAAGCAAATCGAAAATTTTACGGGTGAATGAGTTTAACGGATATTTCCCGTCTTTTAGAATTTTCCCGATCATATTAAAACTCTTCGTGGGGTTGAAAGTGATCGTTTCGCCTCTCAAATAGGCGATACCAATTTTCAATGGGCCAAGTGGAGATTTCGGAGGGTCGCCTCTACTTCTTACCCTCTATTCATCACATTTTAGTTTATTGATATTTTTGCTTATTACTGTGCTAATTCACTCAAAAGTTTTGAGAGTTTGATCTGTTCAAGATGCTAAGAGATTTTAAATAAATTATAGTAAATTAAACAAATTTCAATTTAATTTTAAAATTAATTTTGAATAAATTAAATACATAAATAATTTTGCATATTTAATACGAGACTGGAGAATCTGTTTTATAATGAAAACGTAACTTAATAAGTATATTTAATTACGATTAAATGAGATGAGAATCAACGAAAAAAAATTATACGCCTAGAGCTCTTGTACTAAGACTGTTATATTACTGAGTGTTATTGATTTTTTAGATAACTCAAGTATTTTAAGCGAGATTAGCTCTTAAAATGAATTTATTGAATTTAATTAAAAATTTCGAGACAAATTGAATCATGCAATAAATATTCACTGATCATAATTACTGGTGCATTTGATCCCTTGAGCTTTATTACTCTCATAATATTATTTGAGTTCTGAGCGCTCGTAGAATTTAGGCTGACTGAGCACTCCAATTTTGAGGTGACCAGAAAAGAGAAAGACACTTTGATGTAGGACACCAGGAGAAGCGATGATTGTCCTTTATGAGGT
Organism: Psyttalia concolor; assembly: GCA_030522845.1. Classification (NCBI taxonomy): domain Eukaryota; kingdom Metazoa; phylum Arthropoda; class Insecta; order Hymenoptera; family Braconidae; genus Psyttalia; species Psyttalia concolor. The sequence goes on from JAPYZM010002443.1 coordinate 2,957, forward strand.
GAATCGGTTCACTGAGCAGAGGCAGCTGTGCCACAAGATAAGGCATATGCACACCCACATGGGGTGGCTCGTTCCACTGGAACATCACGTGATTCTGAGACGCCAAAGGATTTATTTTCTCTATATCAGTGACACTATCAGTGGGATTCCATTCAAGCGCTGGTTACAGGTGTTGTGTCAGGATATGTTTGTTATTATTCATTTCGTCACTGGATTGTTCGTTGCAAGAAAATGCTGGTACTTTTGTTTGTAAAACGAGATTCGCCATAAAAAAGAAAAGTTGTTCGGATTTTTATATTTATTGTCGGGAAGATCAGGAAATGAAAAATTCATTGAGTGTTCCAGAAATCAGCGGCTTTTACTCGAAAAATCATATAAATTTTATATAAATAAATGTCGTTGTTGAAAATGACAGATTTTAACACTTCAATTTTTTAGCGTAATTGGCAAATATTCTAGCACATACCACTATTTCAAATTATCGAAGTCTATTGGATGGTAAATAAATTAGGAAAACGAATCACTTTCAATGAAGAGAATTAAATCACACATTGCAGATTGTCAATTTGTGGAAACACTTGTTCGTTCTATTGAGGATTCTCCTCTTCTCTACGGGCAAAGCTGGAATCAAAGGATTGGCTAATGTTTGGTAATTGTCAATTTGAATAGAAAAAGTTCACAAAATTTTTCTGGGTAAATAGGAACAGTAGGACGTCTACTTATGAGGGGTCTACCGAATGTGGTTCATTTATTTTTATGATAACGATTGCTAATTTATTATATTATTTGTTTGTCAATTAATCTGTTCCTTGAGAAATTGTTCTAATTTTAGGTGTGAGATAATTGACTAAATTGATAAATAAACAAAAATAAAGAAAACAATTCAATATAATTGAATAAGGCTTTCAGGAAAAATGGAAATGAAAATCTGAGAACAATATCCAGGAAATAATTTATTTAATTTTTCTATTCCAGCCGTCAGAATAATTTTTTGAAAATCTTGAAGGCAATTTAAGTAGTTCTCTACAAAAAAAATGGGATAAATAGAAATTGTATAGACGCATCCAAAACAATTTTTTTGTTAAGGAATAGAGTTTTTTTAATATCTATGAACTCTAAATGTGGTTTCATCACTTTAATAAATAAAAAATTATAAATGTTCTTCGGGTATAGAGAGCAACATTGCCAAGAGCCGGTTAATTAGGTATCAAACCTCGCTCCACTGAGAACTTACTTGTCGTTCCCCCGCTGTAGTGACTTACGTCAAAATTTCTCCTTGTTTGTGGTCCAAAGTCCACAATCAGGAATCGGAGTTACTCGACAAACAGTTAAACTCCGTTCGTCGCTGGCTGAACTTTATATTCCTCTTTTTACCAGTTTTCATCCGTTCTCCAAGTGCCAATAAACAAAAAAAATGATCACGGGAGCATCGAAGGCGGTTGTCCACCTTCCCAGGAACTTCAACAAATTTGTGAGCTTGAATTCACGGTAAGGCACCTCGCTCTTGACCCAAATTCGAACGTCACCAACATTCATTAACTTTACGGGTCATCGTTATAATATATATATAACCTACTAATCACAATTTAATATTTCAATAATTAGAATTTTAATACGTTTTTGATTAGCTTTGGTCAAAGTCCCTGATGCCGTGTGTTTTCAATGTTTTAGAACGTCAGAGTTGGACTTTTGATCGAGTCCAATTATTTCTGCTAGAACTTTTTTACTCTTGCATTACAGATGTCTCGCAGCTCAGGCAGCTGCCAAAGTCAAGGAGAGCGATGCGAAAACCCCGAAACGAGAGTCAGAGTCCTTCACAATGAATATATTCAGGGGTCAGGCTCAAGTAAAACAAGTGTTTCCCTTTCCGAAACCACTGAGCCAGGAGCAGAATGACACTTTAAAAATGCTCGTGGATCCTATTGAAAAATTTTTCGAAGTGAGTATGAGAGAACAACAATTAGAATAAACCCAACAGAATTTTCAATTTTAGAAAGACCTTTGAAATTTTTTATTACCAATTAAGTGATCATTATGATTTGTGGAGCCAAATTATTAACATATTCCTGAATAAAAAAATTGCTTTCTACGTTGTCTAAGTATACACCAGGATTGAAACCAGTTCTCATTTTTTTCTATGACAGGAGTGAAGAAACAAGGACTTTTTTTGCAAAAATCATGTACGAAAAAAAATATTTACTGACGAAGTAGGACGTTCGCGATGAGCTTGACGAGATAAAAGATTTGTTAAATATTTAGCATTTAAAACGACTGTAAAATGATAAAAAAACTCTATTCGAATCAGAACCCGATTTATTTTTCAATTTAATTATTAATCAAAAATTTAAAAAGTCAGTATTTAGGCCGGGATGTTATGAGATAATAAATAAAATCAATATTCCTATTGTAATAATGAATTAAAATCTTGCTTTCTTTATTATTAGCCGTGTTAAAAAAAATGATTCTCCTTACAATGATCGGTCGCTTTGTAAAAGCGTACTATAATTTATTTATACGCAAGAAATGTATGAAAAGATGTTGAAATCTTGCCAAATATAATTCGGACTCATTCGTAATAAAACGAAGGTATCGTTTTTTTATGTTCAACTTCTTTTCTTCACGTAAAGACTGAAGAATTACAGATTTTTTCGTAGACATAAAAACAAATTTTGAACAATAACCTCCTGTCGGGAAGTGAAAAATCAATAAATATTTCTATCAGTACTCACCCCAAATAAAGCCTGAATCCTTCCTCAGGAAGTAAACGATCCAGTGAAGAACGACGACACGTCCGAAGTAGACGAGAAGACTAAACAGGCTCTGTGGGATCTCGGGGCCTTTGGAATCCAAGTCCCGGAGGAGTATGGAGGCCTAGGCCTGAACAACACCCAATACGGCCGGCTCGTTGAGATTGTCGGCAGACACGACCTCGGGGTGGGAATAATGCTGGGCTCCCACCAGAGTATCGGTTTCAAGGGGATCCTCCTGTATGGAACACCCGAACAAAAAGCCGAGTATCTCCCACGAGTCACAGGCGGTGAGTACGCAGCCTTCGCCCTGACGGAGCCTACCTGTGGTTCAGACGCTGGCGCTGTCAAATGTCGAGCGATAAAATCCCCAGACGGCTCACACTATATCCTCAATGGCAGCAAAATTTGGATATCCAATGGTGGTCTTGCTAATATTTTCACTGTATTCGCACAAGTGCCAACTAAGGATCCAGTCACTGGTGAAATCAAGGACAGGGTCACCGCCTTTATTGTGGAGAGGGGCTTCGGAGGGGTTACAAGTGGCCCTCCTGAGAAAAAAATGGGAATCAAGTGCAGTAATACTACGGAAGTGTTCTTTGAAGACGTGAAGATCCCAGCGGCGAACGTCCTCGGCGGTGAAGGACAGGGTTTCAAGGTAGTACAAACAACTGGGATACTTCAAAACAATAGAATAATTTGATCCAAAAATTTCAATCTGTTTCAGATTGCCATGAACATCCTCAACAACGGAAGATTTGGAATGGGAGCAGCCCTCTCTGGGACGATGCAGACTTGCATAAAAAAAGCGACTGAGTTCGCTAATAACAGAGTCCAGTTTGGGAAGAAATTGAAGGAGTACGGAGGCATTCAAGAGAAAATCGCAAGAATGGCAATGCTGCAGTACGTTGATCAGTCCCTCTGCTATATGATCGCCGGGAATATGGATAAAGGTAGTGAGGATTATCATCTGGAGGCTGCTATTTCCAAAGTGTTTGCCTCTGAGTCTGCCTGGTGGGTGTGCGACGAAGCCATTCAGATAATGGGAGGAATGGGATTCATGAAGCATACTGGATTGGAGAGAGTCATGAGGGATCTGAGAATCTTCAGGATATTTGAGGGTACCAATGACATTCTGAGACTATTTGTTGCATTGACTGGGATTCAGTATGGCGGGGCACATCTGCAGGAACTGCAGAGGGCTTTTAAAAATCCAACCGCCAATTTGGGACTGATCTTCGAGGAGGTCTCCAAGAGGGCTACGAAGGCGGTGGGCTTGGGGACAACCCCAGACATTTCACCCTTTGTTCATCCAAATCTTCAGGAAAGCGCTCAGCTTGTGGGGAAGAGTATTGAGAACTATGGGCAGAGCATCGAGGCGGCACTCTTCAAGTATGGAAAGGGCATTGTTGAGGAGCAGTTTGTTTTGAACAGATTCGCACAGGCTGCCATTGATACGTACACGTCGGCTGTTGTACTGAGTCGAGCTAGCCAAGCAGCTGAGGAAAAACTTCCCACTGCTGAACACGAGATACGTATGGCAGAGGCCTGGTGCATGGAAGCTGCCATCAGAATTGCGGATAATCTCAAGATCACCAAGTCTGATATGTATTTGAAGAATTTCGACAGGTTCAGAAAGATTTCTAAAAATATCTGTACAGCTGAGGGAGTTGCTACAACTACACCACTTGGATTTTGAGGGAATGGTTCTTCTAACTTTTGGGAATATCAGTGCCTCAAAGGGAAAGTCGCTTTTGTACATGAATTTTAAAGACTAGAATTAAAATTTCTGAAGAAGCTTTGTATTAAAAATGCGGTTTTTTAGGGAAATTTCTGAGAAATGTGTTATGTATGAAATGTTGAGGGATATTTCTGAAAGAAATTTATCCTACTTGTATATTTTTTATAAATTATTTTGAGATTGAGTCAATAAAGGGATTTTTCCCGCAATTCAGTGGTTTTTATTTGTTATATCCCTTTGGTAAACGTGTAGTATTTTTGACGTTCAGTAAACATTATCCAACCGCATAATAAAATTTACGAAGTTTAAGAAAAATTATGCACACGTGTAGACAATTTTTAGTGAGGGGTAAGCAAATTTTACGGAAACGTTACGGTCATTCCCCGAATGGCCCCAACCAGCCAAATTGTTACACAATTATATAACGGAACGGTAATTTCTACTAAATTTTTCTCTTCATGTATAACAATATTCAAAGCACTTAAAAGGTTCATTCAAATAAATTTAATAGAAATTTGTATTATGTATGTTTCAAAGAGGAATCATTGAAAGGATTTTAAAAGATAATGCATTGCAGAAGCATTGTTGTAAATTATTGAAGGAATGCGAAATGATAAAATGATTGTTCTTGAATTCGATAGTCTTTATTCGTTACTTCTTTTCCTTTGTCTTTCCTCACAGAATAATAAAATAATTGTTTGAATAACAGAGCTGTACATGATGTTCAAAGACGTAAATTTCTTAACACTAATTACGACTGATTATAAGGAGAAAAACAAGCCGTTGTCGAAAATACTCAATTTATGTTGCTTATTGAGATGTTGACAATGTTCACTGGTGAACTGAAAATAATTATTCAGCAATTGCACAAAATAATAGTGGAGATTGGTGTTGTTTCACACGCCGAACTAACCATCACAAACGTAAAATCTTACAAGACCTAACTCTGATCATTCTGTTAATATTTATACTGACATGGAAGCACACGAAATCTCTATACACTTTTCCATTTTTTCCATTGTTATATCTAGTGTTTACAGATATTTGTTTTCATCAAGAATTAGTTTATGAGATAAAGGATTATCATGCAAATTATTTCGCCGAATAATTCATATAATTAATAGAAATTATAGGTCTAACTTGCGTTCTCTCGATTGGCAAGTAACATGCCGTCTGCATAAGTTTCTGGTGAAACTTAATCGAAATGTTTTTCTTCAATTTTCAAGAGACTTCATGAGAAAGATTGTCGTAAATATAAAATATTCATTCAATTATTCAACTTGAGAGTGGATATTTTTATTCACACAATTATTGAAATTGCTTTCATAAATTAGAGGAGAACACCTCGAACCGTTGGAGGATTTAATTCGATGGTATTGTCAGACAGCAGCTATTCTTTGGTGCAAGGATTAAACAAAAAATATATTCATGTGCAAACTTCGTTGATTCAATTTTTTCTCATTTTCAACAACTGAATTAAACATGAGTTTAATAATTACTTTGATAGTTTCATTTTTATCTTTGAGCGATCACGTCTCTCTCTCTCTCTCTTGAAAATGAATGGTTATGATACTCGAATGTTAAAGTGGACGTGTGTTTACGACATTAATGAACAATTGCGCGTTTTTTTTATACAACGAAATAGTGAGGAAAGTATAACAGTCTTACTACATGCAGATAAATTCAGAGTTACAAATATTTGAGAATATAGCGACAGGAGTTGACGTTAATCTTCATTTCTGAGAAAAATATAGGAATTTTGGTTTAGTTTTTGTTACTCCAGGTGTGTCCATTGATTTCTAGAAAAATAATTCAATGGATAATACATAATTTTGTGTGAAGTGCGCTGGCAAAATTAATTTTTATATTAAATCCACAACCCTGGTTCTCCCTAGATACGAAAATAATCATCTGACCATATTTTACATATTTAATGAGAGCTGTTTGAATGGAAAATCATGAAAGAGTATTTATTAGTGAATATATTATCGTTATTTAGATTTGTATCTGTCGAAAAAGTGACGATTTTAATCGAAAAACTAGAGAATCACTTTGTGAATACAACTGGCAGTTAAATTATAAATTTTCTTTTTCATAAGTTAGACTTCTCTCATCTCATCATTATCTGCAAATTACGAATTTCAAACTACTCAATACAATGTTAATAATAGTTAATCAGCTTAGTCGCTGCATTTATTTTGTGTCTACTTTCATTTTAAGTAGTTTTTCGTTGCTATAGGTTCACAACGCATTAAGAATCTTTTTTAAAAAGATATTCCAATGATTTCCTGAGGCAATACGCTTCCTTTTGAAGGCTCTCGAGACCTACAGCCCCTATACTCGTCACCATTCATCACAGAAAATTTGGGGAAACAAGGAACAAAAAAAAAAAGATAAGAATAGATGGGGAATCTTAACTAGCAAGTATATAACGCCATAGTACCAGATCTTCAATCTACATCGAAGATAAGTTCACCTTGAAAGAGAAACGTTTTCCTTCTTCGTGGAAAAAATTTGAAAAATACTCCTTTAGTTGAGAAACGAAAGATAAATTGCATATTCTCCATTCTCAGAATTGAGCAGAAAAATAGTTATCATAATCAAAAATTAACAAACAATAATAATTTAGGCGTTGAATTCTTTGATAATTTATACTCCTTGAGGAAAATAGTACTTTCAATTTTTTTTTCGAAGAACGAATTTTTTTTTCTGAGGTGAACAAATCCTTAGATCCCCCCCAAAAAAATTGCAATTACAAAAATGGGGTTTTTATCTTCACTCCCTACACATGATGTTCCATTTGTATTAATCTACGAGTTCATCTCAGTCTGTCTGAATATATTTATACAATATATATATTTTCTCACTTCACAATGATAGAACCCATCGTTATCACAATTGGAGAAAAATAAAAAAAATCGAGAGAAAAGACTAATTAATTATCTTCTTACTAGATCGAATGGAAATTGGCGCATTATTTATTTATTTTAATTCACTACCTGGAGTAACTCGATTGAGGTTTTTTTATCTTCTCATATAACATTTAACCCTGTGCAATGGAAAGTTCCTTGAACATCGTACCATTCCAAGCGACAGCGATACAGTAATGTTGGAGGAGTTGTGTGAGTAGCTCCCTCTCGTCCAGCATCTCAATACGCTCGATTCTTTTTCTCTCAGACTCTGGCAGTGAGTCGTACACCTCCACCATTGTCCAGGCATTGGAACCCTGCCAGCCATTTATGGTAAAGCTGCAAAAATGTAATTGCATTTTTAAAAAATCCATGCACTATTTTCCGTCGCGGACCTATTCCGCGCAATTATAGATATTATAAAAATATTATCATTGCTGGATTTTTATAAAAGTATAAATGTGTATATTATATTTAATATATGTAATTATTAGAAATAAATAATTCAATTGTATTATAATTTAACAACGATTATGTTGTCACTATTGACTTCTTGAATTTTTTATTGGCGTAAAAAAAATCAAAACTGCAAATTATCAGAATGTCATTAAATTCTCAAAAATAAATGAAAACTATCATCAACTCACCGTCTTTGTTGAGTCTCTAAGGATTCACAGTCTTCAACCCCAGCCAATAAACATCCTCTGCATCTCAAATTCTGCAGCATAACTTGGCCAAATTTATCACGCATATTAACTTGCTCGTAATTAACAAAAATACTATTTGGAAATTTTTCGGCAAGCCATTTCAACAGACCAGATGCCGCATTACTATCTACGTAAACAAGTACACACTCAGCGAGGAATAACGTTGGAATATTGAAGTCAACTTCTGCCTGAACCAGTTTATTCGACAATTCTGATATGTGTCTTAAGTCCACACCAATGAGATGATAATTAGCAGCATGAAAATCGGTAGTTGAAAATTTGATTTCCCCATCTGCAAAATGAGAATATTTTCCGTGACCCATTGGCATTTCACCCACATAAACTAACCCAGTCAGATGAATACCCCGGGCAACATCAACCCACCTTCTGTGTTGATTTTGTCAATAAGTTGCTTGTGCTTCTTAATGTGATAACATTTTTTTGCTGTTATATTTGGAAAATCGAGCTCTACAAAATTCTGTGGACTGCAGCCAGCGTCTCTCAATCTCCAGTAGAGGGTGTCAAAACCACCACCCAGATTTATTATCTGTCCTTTACCCCCGGAGTACTAAAAAGTATAATAAAAGTATGTAAAAAGCACACTCCAATTGTCATTTTCAAGGATGGTCTCAACACGTTTTCAAGTACCAGAGATTTTTGATAGGGAATGTTGACAATTCGTCTTCCTATTTTCTAATGACAAAAGAAAACTATAGACAACGCTGTTATCTATTAATAATATTCATTCGTTAGTTAACAATAGAAATCGAGTAATTCTAAAATTCCCAGGACTGAGTCCGCGAAAGATCTCATCGAGTATAAAAATTTCGCGGTAAAGTGGTCAACAACATGACAAAATATGAATTTTCCATGGTAAAAGCCAATAAAAAATTGCGTCTCCAAAATCAAGAGCAAAGACAATGAAACCCCGAAAAATAAAATCCGCACGAACGATTGTTTTTCCCAAAATTCAACTGTCATCGCCTCATTGTCCCCAAACACAATGCACGTGAAACACGAGTCAAAGACATGGTGAGTTTCATTCGGGAACCAGGCAGAGTCATTGATTTTCCGTTGACCTATATCTGGTATTCTCGATAAAAGTGGGAAAACCCATTGGTAAATTAGGCCGGGGCCTCCACCAGGTCAAGGTTTCCGTCACTACTCGACACCCCCTCCCCCTCGCCAGCCTCCGGCAGCGCACCCAGGCGATTTTCCGCCTTTTCATCCCCACTGATATCAGCTGGTGTTTTGCTTACATCACCCAACGACAGGCCTCGTCAACTGTCGAGGTTAACCCGAGCTCCTCAACCCAGTCCCCCCAGACAATTCAACGATTCACAACCAATAATAAATCCACCCAAAATGCATGTACTCACCTTCAGGAATTTGTCGATAAACACCTCGATGCCCTTAACCCTGGCATAATACCCACGATTGATTTCTGGCGGTTTTCGCGCTGTTTGCCTTACGAAAAAGTTAATAAAAGGATCCGACCAGTAACCTAGTTGCACAGCGTATCTTTTACACTCACTTGCATCATCATTAGTCGCCTGTGTGGCCTCATCATCGGCCATCTCCTTAATCATCTTGAATAGTCAATAGTAACGTGACACTGAATAGTCTAAATCATTTTTATTCAACACATTTACGTGGAGTTTGTGTTTTTTTTAAATTAATTTAACTCTGAAGGGAACTGAACTCTTGATGGTGAAACTAAAGCTGTCACTTACTACGACGCACAGCACTAGCGGCCATACTGCCGTCTGCCGGGTTGTTCAGCTGAGAGACCCTGAAGTCAGCAGCGAATGTGAAGACAGTCGCCAATCGAGTGGCAGTGGGGGTGCGCGACCGTATTGGTAAACACCGGGGAAGGACATGCGAGGAGTTTGAACAGCACGTGTGGCTAGCAATTATTTGAGTGCTCTGTTTAGTAATTAGCGATTAGTGATTCAGTGAGACTCTTCACTGAAATAAATGATTTTTAAAATGTAAATAGCAAGATTGCTTAGATAATGTACGTAGTAAATATATTAAAATACGGTGTATGTTGCTGTAAATTAAAAGAATTTCAATTTCGTTAATCACAAAAATCAGTCACGTCTACACGGCGAACAGTATGTTTATAATTTGTTGACAAATTGTTGGTGGCCTGTTCAATTTTAGATGGCACAGGCTGATATTGTTCTCTTGTAAGAGAAATAGTATATTTTTAATCAGATTTCATGATATTCTACAAAAAAAGAGTCTACAAAAATTTCAAAACTCAAAAAAACAAAAAAAAACATTAAGACCATTAGTTTTGAAAAAATATCACTAAATTGCTTTTAATATTTATTTTTTTCTTAGAATTTATTGGTTTTGAAAAATTGTCCATTTATCTGATGAACATAACGAAAATGTAAAAATAAAAAAATTCATTTTTGTCACTCAGTCCGTAAAGCAGTACTTCACGGCCGCTTCGCGGCCGTGAAACACTGCCCACAGACGTCGTGACAAAAAATATTGTTTGACACACNNNCTGCCTCATATGATTACAGAACTCGCCTTCGGCTCGTCCTGTAACCTCATATTCGCCAGAAAAGTTCTTCACGGCCTAGTGTCAAAATGTACTAATTTTTGTACTGCTCTTCAGAATTTCCCATCTGGAAGTTGATACTGCATACTTCCCCAAGCTTGAGAACTTGAAAATCACTACAGAAAAACATGGTTTCTGGACTGTTCTCATGGGATTTTTTTACTTCTGTGGTGAGCCACTCCGACCCTACGGCTTGGATGCAAAAAATTCTTTTATGCCACTCCTGCCTGAAACCGGCTGATTGCGCACTCGACGCTTCGCGCCTTGTGCTTAATTCAGCCGGTTCCAGGCGTCGTGGCATAAAATTATGTTCAGGACTTGTTGGGAAATTTCGTCCTCAACGTGTGTGGTTGCTGTAAACCCCACACACGTTGAAAACAAAATTGCCCCACACGTGCTGAAATATATTATTCTGAACTTATAACAAAATACACTAGCACTTCCTGATGATATAATGTACTATTTTAAGTTGATTAAAAGGTATTCAGTACTGAAAGAAAACGAAATCGTTAAAAATAGTACATCAATAGCAATCAGATAAGGCTTACAATCGGCAGTCAGAAAATGGAATGAACGGACTCAAGAGAGAATCAAATTAAGCAAAAGCTGCTCTCACGAGAGCTTGGACTATATTTTTAATTGAATCGGGTATTTTCACTCAAGGGACATCACTCCTGCAAATAACTCTCTTCATTGATTTATAATCGTATTTATTTCTCAACTGTTTCGTTGTACTTCAATCAAAAATTTTATATTCAATTAACATGAATAATAGTTAACAATATTAAATCATTAAAACTCTACATTATCCATTTAGAGCAGAATCGATTGCCACTCAAACTGCAGTGAACGAAAAATGCTTGCAATTTTAAAAATTAAAAAGTTCACACAATTGACATGAAATTTTTACATTATATAAATTAATATATCTAGAATGGCCAGACAAGAGAGTGATAATTAAAGCAAATGCTAAACAATTTCTTATTGAACAAGAATATTTCGTTATTAGTGAACATAAATAAAAAAAAAAGGAGAAACTGAGTCATGGGACTCTTAACGATTAGTACAAAGTAACACTGCTCTTTGATCTCAATATAGTCAGTCTGAATTTACATGATCAAATAAGTTGTGCATATTTTGAATGAATTATTTATTCTTAATTAGTTCTTCGTTACCCACGACCCCCAGATCTTCTTCCAGTAATTTTAGCCATTACTTCTTGATTCCTGTAAACAGAATCGAGTGAATATTATGTCTAAAACCTTCAATCCTTTAATATCCTGTTCTTGTCAAATGTTTCATTGTCATTGATTTGTGAATGAACTTTTGAACAAAATAGTAATCGAAAGTGAGTAACGAAGGGCTGATTGATAACAATAAAAAAAAAACACGAAGAAAAACCACGGACTAGGTGAACACTGCCAAGAAACCCCCCATCGTCACAAGTTATTATTAAAATATTGTGTAAAAAAACCTTAGAAAATAACAATTATTTCATTTTTATCATTGTTCGGAGTCGGATTTCTTGGTGGGTTTTGTGGCCCCTGGCTTTCCTTTTCTCTTCGGTGGTACTGGTGTATCTGTGTTTGACGGTGGTGGTGGTGTCTCAGGGACAGTTGAGTCGGTTTGCAGGGTCTCCTTGGGCACTTTCTTCACAACCCTCACAACTTTCTTGGGCTTCTCCGCTGAAGCACCTGCCTCTGCCCCATCATCACCCTCTTTCGATTTCTTAACAATTTTTTTCACTACTTTTTTTGCCGGCTTCTTCACATCATCAGCTTCACTGGACTCGGTTTTCTCCTCTGAACTCATTTTCTTTACTAGCTTTTTGGCCGGCTTCTTGGACACTTTGGGCTCTTCACTCTGTCCCTCTGATAATTCGAATTGAGGACTCGTGGGAGGTGTCGCTTCGGTTACTGTTGGAGTCGTTGGTACTGGAAATTTTCCAGGTGATGTTGACTTTGAGGAAGATTCTGGGGTTTCAGGTTCGGGAGTAACTTCGGGGGATTCCGTCGGTGGGGACGCATCGGGAGACTCTAAAGGGTTTGAAAGTGCTTCAACCGGTAGTTCCTCACGCAGTGGCTGTGGGGATTTCTTCTGAGTTTCGGGTGGTGGCAGAACTTCTGCCCTGGGCTCTGCAGCAGTGGTTACCACAGAAGCTTCTTCAGGTGCTGTTGCTACCGGAACTTCTTCAGCTGCTGTTGCAGCGTCAGGTACTTGTGATTGTTCAGGTACCTCTGGTGCTTTAGCAGGAGTTACCTCAGGAGTTACTTCAGCTTGAGAAGTAAAATCCATTGTCTCTGGTGGTGCCAGAGGTGCCGCCACAGCTGCAACATCTGCACTCATTGCAGCCACTGGTGTATCTTCGTCTGATTTAACATCGGAATCGAATCCCCCAGTGCCATTCGGGGGACTGGGCACTGCCTCCAGTGATGGTGGAGCTTGGACGGGTACAGCAGGTTCTAAAGTCTCAACGACGGCTGAGACGGATTCTTGAATAGGCGCAGAAATCGATGAAATTGCTTCCTCAGTCACTGGTTTTATGTGCTCCGAGACCGATTCCTTGATGTCTGCTTCAAGAACAGATTCAGCTACTTGAATGGGCACTGGGCTCTCAGGGACGTCTTGCTGTTTCTGAGGATCCTGAGGATCTTGATGATCCTGGGGTTTTGTTGATTCCGAGAGATTGAGGGACGTTGTAGACTCGAATGTTGTGGGGGAAGTGTAGCCCAAGGGGATGACCGTTTCTCGTAAATCTTCAAGTTTTTCTTGCTCTTCGTCTTTTGGTGCAGCTGATGCAGATGTTAATGATGGGGGTTGCTCTCCGGCCTCTTTTATCGATAAAACTGGAGGCGAGGACGTCAGAGATAAGACTGGGGGTGGCGAGGCGAGGGACAGGAGGGGAGGAGCTGCGGTTATATGCAGTACTTCAGCACGTGTTGGAGGAGGTTGCTCGGTTGTTCTTGTCGATGTTTCTTTGGACTGTTCTTCCAAGGCTTGGGTTGGCTCTTCTGGCTTTTCGGGCGGTGATTTTTCAATTGGTTCTGCCACTGCAGTTGGCTGCAGGTCGAGGATTACATCAGGGGATATTTCTTGGGGGGTTTTTGGAGATTGAAACTCGGTGATCACGTCTGATTTTTGGGGGGCGATTTCCACTGCTGGAGCTACAGAAGAGATCACTGTCAGTTGGAATGAATGAGTTGGGGGGTGAGGAGACAGAAGAAGTTCGTGCGATCTGTTTGATGAATTTTATGGATTTTGAGTGATATTTTTAATTTAATTTTTATGAGAATTACCGGTGTGAAGTTCATTGTTATGTTTATTTATGAATTACTGCCAGTTGAAACACAAACAGCAGAGAAAGCATGAGGTTTCATGAAAATCGGCAAATTATCATGAGAAAGCGTCCATTTCTGTTAGGCGGGGTGAGGGGGGGGGAGGTCCAAGTACTTCGGCTATTTTTTTTTGGTTGATGTTGAACGAAATATTTGTATTGTTAAGAATTAATGGTCAATTAATGATCTCCGCTAGGTTGCTGGAGATTTTGCAATCATTCAAATTTAGAGACCAAAGTTTCCTTAAATTGTTGAAAAATTAAGGAAAATATTAGGAAAATGCCCTTCCACACAAATTCATGAGGCAAGTGAAAATAGAAGACTTCAAAATTCACCAGGTGCAAAAGAATCTGGTCCTACTGAATAGAAATCATAAGAATAATGTCTTCATTTTATTTTATTTATTTTTAAGGCATTAGGTATTAGCGATGAGCGTCGAAATATTTACCCCAGTCAAGCAAAACGACAACACAAGACGTAGCAATGCTATGGCGCCATGGTCTGTTAATTGCTCTCCTCTGCTCCTGTTTCAAACACTCCAACTTAATTAAATTTGTTTATTCAAATAACTCCTCTTATAATGCGAGTATCTCTCAATGATCAATCTCACTTCATTATTCGTTAGATTTACCAGTGAAAACTCGCAAACATGCCATATTACTAACAAAAATAACAAACAAAAATTCAAAGCATTTGTCTTGAAGTTAATGGCTCTGCAATTATCAGCACTTCATACTTCCAATGATTTTTATCTCTACTCGAATTTCTGGTTCTCTGTTTTTATTGGGTATTCAAAATATATTAATTCTTTCTACAATTTATTAATAAACTCGTCGGTGATTTTCGGGTGATAATCGCCGGTTCTATTTTTCCATAAATGATTTTAGCGTTTTAAAAAAATCACATACCCGCTTCCTTCATTGGGAGTTCAACTGTATCTGTAGCGGTAGCAAGTGGTGTAGATTCTTCATCCTCCAATGGGGGTGTTGTTTCCTGAAAAATCGAATTTATAATCAACTTTTGAAGCACTGATTCCCTGTAACTAATTATTTTTTTCGGTATCGTTGAAAAACTATTGTCTTTTAGACTCCAATCAACGGTCAGTTATTGAAGAGTAAGAGGAAAAATACCATTCGCGTCAATTGGTGGTACGCCAGAGTGAATACGGCTCGAGAATCGCAGCCTAGGAAACTCAATTTTTTGGTGTTCATTCTCAGTTGTAACAATAAAATGGGATTAAACATTATGTACAATCCTTTTTTTTAGCATATTCTTTATAGGGCCCATTGAAGATTATATTTAGTCAACAAAATCATCGATTTATTGCAGATCAATTTTTTTAATGCAAATTGAATGCAAATTGATGCAATTTTTTTAATGCAAATTGAATGATTACAATGTTTTATTCAGAAAAAGTCCAATGAATCTAACGGAAATTTCAATATTGGAAGTGACACTTTCAACATTAGTCATGATGACTACTATTTTTTAATCAACAATCGTCCATAAACGAGGATAGTCCCTTATCTTTACGATAATTATAGGCACAAGTATATTATCGCACTCGATATTCTCAAAATACACGAAATAAACAAAGAAAAAGAGGGAAAGACACGCAGAATAATGATGATTACAACCGAAAGGGATAGATCGTTGAAATGGAAAATATTTCTTCATAGGATTTTTTTATTTACAATAGTTCTGAAAATTCAATTGCCATACATATTTCATATTATAATCGGGAACCATGTGAATTGTTTACAAAAGTATGATGATTTTGAACAATTAATCATACACTCGAGATTTTTTCTGAAATATTTACGAAAATTTTTTTTTGCACCAAAAAGAATTTTTATCTGGCCTTTTCAGCGGTTCTCGAAGAATTGTAGATCGTTTACAGATTTTAATCAGTTTATATGATAGATCACAAAGCCAACAAAGCAGGGGTTGATTCGCCCTCATCATTACTGGTTCGCCCACCCAGGCAAAATGAATAAGGCATTGTTGCAATTCAATTTACCTTCGGCGGAGTTTTCTCTTTTTGTGAAGGCACGGTCTCAAGTGTTGTGCATATTTTCTTCCAGATATTATCAAAGCTGTCGCGACCCATGTAATCTATTTGTCCTTGTTCCCAACAGTATTTTCTCATGTGTTCCTCTAGGGCCACTTGTTCCGGACTCCTCGACTCTCCGAGGGTCAGTTGCGCCAAGGCACCAGCGATACCGCTCTATCGAAAGAAAAAGTAAAAGAAAATAACATAAAAGGATTAACAGCAAGACAAAACTACTCCACTTCACCTCCCTCTATTCTTGACAGTAGAAATAATTAAACTGTTTAACCAAAAAATGCAAATGTGCAGCTAAAATGCGAGTAGCCTAGCTATTTTGTACAAAAGGGAACTTGCATCTTTATTTTACCTCAAGTTTAGAGGCTGAGAAAATGCTTTTTCGTTCATAAAATTTTTTTAATGTAACTCATTTGAGAATGAATAATTATCAAAATTTCAAGATTTTTAAATAATTGGATGGATTTGATGGCCAAAGGGGATTCCCATCGATTTTTCAATTAATAGTGCCAATAGAGCTAAGTAACATTAAATTGACGATTGAAAAAAAATCTGTTCTATAAAAATATTCAATAGTAAAACCACGAGATCATCAAAATTATCGAGTATTTCTCGGTTATTTTATTCCGAAGCAGCGAAAGAGAAGTTTTATAGATTAAAATTTTTGTGCAAATCGTTTTCCAATCATTGATAACTCATTTTGGAAGCCTACTGATATTCGACGGATTATTTTTGGTGATCAAATTTGGTCAACTCGACCTCCTTTATGACTTCCTTTTCGCTCTACAAAATAGTATTTGAGTTATTTTGTTAGAGGCAAATTAGCCAAACCTAGAGGAAAATACTCGATCTAATTTTATGTAGAAAATACTTCATGTTTTTAACTACTGAACTCTACTTAACCCTGGCAAGGCCAGATCTAATTTCGAAAAACAAACCATACAAACAAAATAAATCAAATTTGTTAAGTATTTTTCGCGATCAGAGAAAAATAATATTTTCGATACTATCTTAATGATTGTTACGTGACAATCTTAATTATCGCAACATTATTGAGAGGATGTCAAAAAAATGAGTACGAAACTCGAAGTCACCGAGTACCCAGCAAGTTCCCTGTTGTCTGAAGATTTTTGGATGACATTCACGTAGTTAGTACTTACATCACTAGTCTCAACATCGCCGGAATGTTTCTCTGTGTGCGTTGTTGTGCTTGTGGATTCTGTATAGGGTTGGGAATGGGATTGTGACGTTCTAACGTCGATTGAAACTCTGTTATCTGTCTGTCTGTCTGATGTGTAAGGCGAACTTTTTCGATAAGACTTCTTACGACTACTTTCTTGGTGGACGTCGTCATGAATGACATGAGTCAATCGTTTGTGTGGATTTTTATGGAATTGGTTATCGTGATGCCTATGCTGTTCATGACTGTGACCAAAACCTTGAATTTGCGTTGGTTTTGACGGAATTGATGAAGAACTGTGATGACTTTGATTCTGTGGATTGTCAAACTGAACCTTTTTATGAGACTGGGAGCTTGAAACATTTTCATGAGGTCTACCTTCATCATGAATGTGATGATGAGTCTCATATTGATTTTTCGTCTGAAATGACTGAGCACTAACGAGTGGAGGAGACTCTTGATGACTCTGATGATGGCTGTGATTGTCAGAGTGTCTATTTTCTCTACCAGAATAATCACGATTCTCATAATGATATGTCTGACTACCAGTGATATTTACATTAGGGGAACTATCCTGATCCGGAACATGAATCTGATGATCCTGAATCCTTACAGCATCTGAATGACCATTATTGTGACTACTATCATTGTCAATGACGAATGTTTGGTGATAAGTTTGAAATTGCTCTACATAAGTTCCGCTATGATCTCTAACGGGATAAAGGTCTTGTCTATGTGGGTGATTGTCCCAGGGATCTTTAAACTCGGAGAAATCGGGCTCAGCCGTGTCAATTTCGTCGGTAGTTCTATCAGTCGCGTCATGAAAAAAGTGGTGTCTCGTGTTAATGGGTATTGGGGCCATAGGAAGTAGGATATCGTGCCAGTGTACAGCCAAAGTTGTGCTGGCCTATGCAAGCATATCATGCCGAAACAGAAAAAATCGCACACTAAGTCCATTAGTCACAGAATCTAAACATTCATTAATTTAAACAAACGATGAATTAAAACGGAATAGGAGGACGGAACACCTTGAACCCACTAGTCCCAATACACCATTAACTATTAATATATTGTGTTATTATTATTATTATTTATTTGATTCCAAGTATGCCCTATTCGGGTTTTTACTCCCCCCTAATTGCAGTATCATCGGCCCTTTTCCTCTCCAACCATGTCGCATTGTACCCCACGAGCTGTACTCCGTGAACAGGCTCTCCTGGTGATCAAGGGAAATCATGGAAAGCCGTGGCCGACATGGCGTCCATCAACGAAACTTCATCGGGAATAGTATATTTCTCACCTAGGGAGGTAAAGTAAAGGAGGCTTGCCCACGTGCAGAATTCCCCCCCGAGCCGAAGGCGAGGGTGGTCAGCACGTGGGTAAGGCTCCTTGAGTTTACTTTCCCGCACAGCGGGAGGGAAGTGTGCACTTTGCTCCCGCCGGGGAAAATATACATTTTTCTCCAATGATTCTTGGTGACTAAACTCCCGTTCGACGGTTTCCGAGAGATTAAAAATCCTCCAAGCAGGACTCGAACCCACTACACGCGGGCGTCGCCGTCCGGCCGTGCGCATTTACCAACTCGGCCACCGTCGTCGGTTTTATGAACTATTAATGTGTTAAATCCATGCAACGCGCACGATAAAATGAGGAGAATTTTAAGGTGAGATTCTCGCGGAAAACAATGTTTTTTAAGTAAAATTGCGATAAATAATATGTTGTCAATTAATTTCGTAGCTTTGGATATGGAAATTTTATTGATTCGCTTAAAATTGTAGGTTTGAATTTTTTGGAAGCAAGTGTTTTAAGATAAAGGAAAAAGTTCCCAAATGTTATTTTTGGGAGGTACCCCAAGTGAACCTGTTCTTAAGAATAACACTAACAGCTTAAATGTCTGCAGGGATTCAGAGGGTTCAAAGTGCATCCAACCATTTTTTTGGCAATTTGAAAATAGGATTTTAACTAACAAACTAGTATAATGTACATAACCGTGCACACCACCTTCAATGCATAAAATTGCGAAAGAAAAAAAAAGTTGTATTGTGTATTGGTAGTTCTCGTGTATTGGTAGTTTTGAAATAAAATCAAAAATAGTTTCGGTATGATGCGCAATTTGTTGAAGTATAGAAAATATTTTTAGATAATTCTATAATCTTGCCAATACGACACCTACCAGAGCAGAGCAGCGAATAAGACGTGATAGAGCAATATGAATGAAATTTGTTGTAATATTTTTAGCGGTGCAGAGAGCCACTCTAATTGGCCAACTAAATAGTAAACAGATAGTCTAGAAAAATCAATAATAAAAAATCTAGACTAAAAATCAACTGACAGAAATTCCTTATTATCTTACCTCGCGATTACGCGCGTCTCTGTGTTCATTGCTTAGCTTGCGGAATCAGTAAAAGGGTGGTAAGCATTACAATTGTCAGGCCAATCTTGTAAGTACAATGTATTACATATGAAATATCTTAACTAGTATCAATTATTGATTATTTCATTGACTCAGACTCACAGTATTAGTTGAACTCCATTCGAAAATGATTAATTGCGTAACTTGGATTGAGGAACTTACCATGACTGGTGATAATTCGGGGTGAACATTTTCACAGAAGATGTTCCACCAAAGTTGGAGGAGTGGCTGGAGATGATTACTCCCTGGGTCTGGTTGAACTTGACCAGTTAGGGAATCGAAGTACTGGAGCCAGGGCTTTGTGCTTCCGATGAAATGAATGATCCTGACGTTTTCCCCGAACCTTTGCGAAATAAGATTGACAATTATATCTGGTCAGTTCTTCTAATTTTCATCAACCGATGAAAAGAAAGAGAGTGAGCGTTTTCTGATCGCACTCCGTTCGCTTAGAACACGAATTTTTATCCTTAGGAGATATTACTTTTATATGATACATTTTAAAGCTGGACTTTAGTCTAATATGATTACAGCCTCACACTCGTCTGCCACTGATTTTAATTTACTTTTATCATAACATACTATTTCTGGGGAAGGTGACTATGCGAAGTGCATGCGTCAGAAAATATTTGGAAGCGATTTTCATGATTTGACAAAGAAGAACTGCGACGTTGAAGTCTTTACTGTTTGTAAGCAGGAAGATATGAGTAAGTCGCAGTTGAACACATGTTGTAGATGAAGGGCAAGTGTTTGGAGATGTCTTTGTGGGCCCAGTCACTGAAGTAAGAGTTCAGTAGTCCCTGATCACCACCATCGAACGATCCCTGGGATGCTGCGAATGATGTTAATGATGCAAATGTCTGTTGGGACGGTGTGAATACAAATACTCCGGAGTTGAAACAATCTGGCCAGCCTACGTCGGGAGCCGCTGATAACTCTTCACGGTCGAAGAGCTCGTCACAGTTTCTGACCACCTGAATTACAAAAGATCAATTCTGGAGTAATTCTTATGAGATTATAATTGAAGTAGACTTCAATTATTCAGAAAGAAATCTCAAGACAAATGAGAAAATGAGAAAAATTCCACAGGTTATTGTTCGATACACGGAGAGAAATGTTCAATAAAAATTACGGAACAGCTCACGTAATATACCGGCGTGCATTGTTTTGATCGAATTTCTATAGGAATTGTCGAGAATAAATCAGCAACGTTCCGTAAATTCTCAAGTCTGTCACCGAAAAAATACTAAAAAGTCACGTCATTTTTTTGGAACGTGCAAAATCTAACATAAATTTCAAGAATCATTATACCCTAGAACATAAAAATCCTTGGATATTTAATAATTTTCATGGAACGTTCCAGAAACATTAAAGACCATATGGATCAAGATCCCCATCACCTTGACCCATGACCACCATTTTATTTAATAGAATTTTATTTCGCTACCTGATTATGTCTCAAAACGTAATTCTTAGGTTTTTTGCTGGTGATTTTCATTGAATATTTGTCTACGTGTATAGTACAAGCTATTAAATCCTAAATAAATATCAAGACACTATACTGCAGTCTCGAGTTAGATCTGAAATGGAAATAAATTACCAAAGTATCTGCATCGACGAAGACACATTTTTCATATTGCGTGAGCCTCCAGCAATGTAACTTCGTGAAGGTGATCCCCAATTCCGGTCTAGCTAGAAGTGCAAGATTCGCCTCGTCCCTCGAATCGAGAACATTGACTTCCTGAACCAGAGTGAAAACCGCCGACAATTTTTCCCTGAAAAGAATCATCGCTTAATCAAACTCGGTGTGAAAATTTCCTGAAAATTCATTGGCAAGTTTAGTGCCAATAGCACACGCGTGAGCTAATCGCGGTTTAAGGTCAAGTGTACTTTCGCCGTTGGCTGCGGTTCTTGGCAGCTACTACTACTTTTCGAATGTGCGATCATACTCCCTCGTCAATCGAGCATTTCACCTCGATCGGGGAGGTAATGAGAAACAAAAATCAAGAGTACCTCATAGACTGAGTGACACCAGGAGTGATGAGTACTGCCAGGTCATGCTGGGTACCCACACGTCTCAATGAGTGCGCCAGTACCAGTGCTCCCAGGGAGTAAGAATCATTGGTGGCCAGTGTGACCCATGCAAACCCTGAAATAAAATTGCAAAAAGCAAATGCGACTAATTAGCTTTATATTTCCAGAATCTAGTTTGAGGTGGAGTTCTAGCCCTGCGAGTTCAATAATTAGGTCTTAAATCGGAATTCGATTCGTTCAGTTTTTGGAGCACGTTATCATGACATGGGAAAGACATAAGATACTCATGACAATTTTTGTAACAAGATCAAATTATTACACCATCCCGGCAAGATGGTCATGGCCTAAATAAGTTGCTGGTCTACTTAAAAATCGCCACGTGATTAATTTGGGCCATTATCAATGGACGGTGTCATTTCATGTTTAGTTATGTTTTTTTAGTGGATCAACGAGTCCCTAATTTACCAGAAAAACATACAAAGCTTATGAAAGACCCTCTCAGTTTTATTCGCAAAAGTTTCGTATTTTGCCATGACATCAGAAGTTTCTGTTTTTTAATAATTTTACATGAATTCCATTTAAATTTCACAGAGAATATTGGTCTCCTTATAGACAATCCTTAAGGATTTTCTAAAGCTATTTCTGCGATTTTTTTAGATTTCTCCTAAATTAATTACAGAACGCATGAGTAAAAATATTACGTTTGTCCATTGTATTATTGTTTATTGACTTGCAATGTCATTACTGTAGCACGATTTTTCCAAACTTTTTTCTACGTTTTTATTACTCAAGAAAAATATTACAAAATTAGGGTATGAAATAGTTTATTTTCGGCCTGTCGTTATGGGGTTTTTTACTCGCGTGGTGTTTAGTGAGTAAAACAACCCATAATGACAGCCCAGGAACGATATTGTTCCGTTATGATTTTGACTTTTTCGAATTCGTCCAAGAGTCCTTACCAATCCCCGGACGCGAAAAAGTGAAGAGCAGTGCGGAAAATGAAATTGTGTCCCTCACTTCACAATAATGGGAATCGTAAATATCATATTTTTACGTGCCAATTCGACTGTTAATTTTCTCTTTCGTATACCCTTTCGGGTTTCTACGATTTCTTCCGATTCTCCCCCCACCCCCCGTACCGTATTCATCGAGGGACAAGGAAAAGCCTCATTTGAGAGAAAAACCTGCGCAGGTGATACTGTGAGATTAGAGCGCTAGGAATTTGGACTGCCGTCGCCGGGATTTGAACCCGAATTGTCGGCACACGAGTCGAGCACTCTAGTTGTCCGCGGTCCAAGCGGTTGAGTTTGATCATTAATTTCTGGGAGAAACAAAGGAAATAGAAAGAATGAAATTAATAGTAAATTTGGTAGCTCAAAAACTGCTTATTAATATTTTTTTATGCACAATTAATCGACTTTTAATACATGAATTTGTTGTTGAAGACATTTATTTAGAATATTCGCAACAATTTGAGTGTCAATGTCCCATTATTTGCGCCAGCATCCAGATAACACTGGGTTCAGCGTTCCCCACGACTATCGAGTCATTATGTAATTCACTTCCTAAAGACAAGAAAAAAAATCACTCAGCGCTACTTAATCGATTCATATCTAGAATTCTAAATATATCACGTCTAAACGTCTGATGCTGAAAAATGCTGGTATTCGCTTTTCCATCAGTCATAGTTCAGCGAAAATAATTATCGATTGATGGTTTAAACGGAAAATTTTAAATAAGAAGTGCGGGAAGTGGAACGAAGAATGCGTTGAGTTTTCAGGGGAAGAAAGGAGGATGCTGAAGCTTTCGTGGCAGAGAGCCAGGATTTGATATATTTATACATCCCCCGAGTTAAATTCCCCGGCTTTCGGATACTGGGAACTTCATTGCGACTTCATCAGGAGAATATCCGTCAATTTCACGCTGTCCACGTGAATTTGTCGGCAATTGCATTTCAATAACACGAGCACAATGAATATCCTGAGTCTCTATTTCTGCTGTTGTCAGTCGATCGTAACAATCGCAAAACAATTGATCGGGTAATCAATACTACGTACTGTCCACTCGAGTGCGTCATTTGAGATCCGTTGGTCTCTCAGACGCAATAAGGCACGTGTAAATTAACGGGTAATGTGCAGGAAGCTGGCGTCAACTTGGCAGCACCACAACGTGCATTAATCCTGTTATTATGATTCTTAAATACGTGTTTTGCAATTTTTTGTTTTCATCAAATTCAGCAGTGAGAAAAAATGATAATTTTGTCAATTAAATACACTTCTTACAAAAATTGAATGCGAGTTTTGCTGTAAGAATTTTGGTCATTTTGTTGGCCAAAATAAACATGTTTGGTAGAATTAGATTTTCTTCTCAGTACAAATTCAGTTTCTTTCACTGCGTCGAAAGACTGAAAATTGCTACCCAAAAATTACATAGAAAAATCATATTCTGCTGATTTTGCGTATTCAACTCATTTCAATTATACATTTTCTATGGATTAATTCTGCTCAATTTTCTAATTTCTATTTTTTGTTTTCTTGGTGAAGTGAAAAAAAAAATAGAATAAGAGTACATGTGCTGAGTATTTTTTTTAGTAAAAATTACCGTCTCGTGTGGCAATTGCGTACCAAACTTCCCTATCTTTAACGAAAATTATGCACACGTAGACAATTTTTAGGGAGGGGGAACCAAATTTTCCTGAGAATTTCGGGAATTTTTCACGGAAAACTAGATAACTTTCATTAAGCTGTCAACAAATTTTACTGAAGCGGTACAGTAATTTCCCCCGAGCGGCCAAAATACTACACAATTATATAATAGAATCGTAATTTCTACTAAATTTTTCTCAGTGTAAAATTGTCTCCTGTGACAGAATTATGCGCATCAAGTGGTAAAAGTGGAATTTTGTGCTCGTAGCAACTGACTCTCTATGCAGTGCAATAATAGTATATTGCCGGATGGACGTTATGGGGTTTTTTGCTCGCGTGGTGTTTGGCAAACCGAGCCGAAGGCGAGGTGGCCAACCACGCGAGCAAAAAA